>JAXQQM020076968.1:0-14776 GCA_034641835.2 Pinus albicaulis
ATCAAAAGTTGAAGTCATCTCCAAGTTACCTATTCCAAATTGTCAAAGAGATGTTAGAAGTTTTCTAGGATTTACTGGTTACTATAGAAGATTTATAGAAAAATTCACTAAAATTGCATCTCCACTCTTCAATTTTCTTACAAAAGACTGTGAATTTAAATGGGATCCTGATTGTCAATCAACTTTTGAAACTTTGAAAACAAGAATATCTGAAGCACCTATCTTGAGAGGACCAAATTGGAAACTCCCTTTCCATATTTCTACGGATGCTTCAGATACAGCTCTAGGAGCTGTGTTGGGTCAAAAATATTTAGTTCCTTATGCTATTTATTACACCAGTAAAAATTTGACTCCCACAGAGTTGAACTATACTGTGACTGAAAAAGAGTTTTTAGCTGTTGTTCATGCAATTAATAAGTTTAGACATTACATAACAAGCTATGAAACTTTTATTCATACTGACCATTCTGCAATTAGATATTTAATGAATAAACCTGTTACTAATGGCAGAGTGACAAGATGGCTTTTACTTTTGCAAGAATTCAATATTATTGTGTTGGATAGACCAGGAAAACAGAATACAGTAGCTGATTTCTTGTCTAGGATTCAAAATACTAAAGAAGATTCTCCTGTAGAAGATAAATTTCCTGATGAATATTTGTTTGCAGTAACTATTAAGACCCCTTGGTATGCAGATATTGCTAACTATTTGGTTACAGGGAAACTACCTTCACATTTATTTCCAGGTGAAAAACGAAAAATTATTCAGGAGAGTTCAAAATATTCATGGATTTCTAACGAATTGTTTAAAACAGGGCCAGATCTTGTGATCAGAAGATGTGTCAGGGAAGATGAAATGCCCGATATTCTTAAGGCATGTCATGATGAACCATGCGGCGGACACTTTGCGGACAAAAGGACGGCCTATAAAATCCTTTCCTTGGGATATTATTGGCCTTCCCTCTTCAAAGATGAAAAACAATATGTCAAAAGGTGTGATAGCTGCCAAAGAGTAGGGAAACCTACCCTTTCAAATGAAATGCCATTGCAAACACAGGTACTCATTGAACCCTTTGAAAATGGGCTTTAGATTTCATTGGACCTATTAATCCACCATCTAAGCAAAAGAAGTATATATTGGTTTGTACTGATTATGTTACTAAATGGGTAGAAGCCAAAGCATTAGTATCTGCTACTGAAAATTCAGTTGTTCATTTTCTTTATGAGGATATATTTACTCGCTTTGGTGTTCCAAGAGAAATTGTGACAGATCAGGGGAGCCAATTCACATCCAATTTGGTGGAGAAGTTGATGGAAGAATACAAAATCAAGCACATAAGATCTACTCCTTACCACCCGCAAGAAAATGGTCAAGTGGAGTCCACAAATAAAGTTCTTGAAAGTATCATCACCAAAACTGTTCATCTACATAGAAGAGATTGGGCAGAAAGGCTTCCTGAAGCCTTGTGGGCCTACAGAACTACATGGAGAAATACAACAGGACATTCTCCCTATGAACTTGTTTACGGGAAAGAAGTCTTGCTCCCCATAGAGTTAAAGTCAAGACCTTCAAGATAGCAGTTCAGTTGGGGATGGACTTATCAGAAGCCCAAAAGGATAGAATGGAGCAGTTGAATGAGCTAGATGAGATCAGACAAGAGGCAATTTTAAGAACTGATCTAGTTCAATATCAAAGAGCTAAATGGCATGACAAGTACATCAAAGAGAAGAAGTTTCAAGAAGAAGATTGGGCATTGTTATTTGATTCCAAGTTTAAAGATTTTCAAGGAAAATTTCAGACTCATTGGCTTGGGCCATATGAGATTGACAAGATCTTTAGCAATGGAGTGGTAAGAATCAAGACCATTGATGAGTTTCAAACTCCTCTTATTGTGAATGGCCATAGATTGAAAGTTTATCATAAGCCACTCTCAAAAGAGGATTTTGTCAAAAATTTTTAAGAAAGTTTCGCAATCAGGCTGGTACAGAAGAATTCTTCTTCTCCACCAGCCTAGCTTTTGTTCTTTTCAGTTAAAAAAAAAAATAAAAAAAATAAAAATAAATAAATAAATAAATAATTTTTTTTTTGTATAAGCCTGAAAACCAATCACTGATTGGCAGTCTTATACAGAAAATATTGGGTGAAAATCAGGAACACCTAACACCTTATATTTTCCAAAAAAAAAAATCTCTCTTTCATTTCACAAGTTTTGTGACCACCCACTCCATTTCATTCCACTTCATTCCATTTCATTTCACTTCATTTCACTCCATTTCACTTCATTTTATTCCATTTCATCAATAAAATTCTTTTTCATGACCATTTCCATCTGTTCATTTGTCATCTATTCATCTCCATTCATCCAAATAATAGTTGTGTCAGTTTCCGCAGCTGACATCTGTTTCCGCAGCTGACTCCAGTTTTCGCAGCCAGAAGCAGATTCCGCAGCTACAACTCTGTTTTCAAAAGAATGTACAGCCAGATGTTATTTCCATAATCATGAAATAAAATGCAGGTGAGAGGATAAAAAATGAAGACATGGAGCATTCAAGCATAGAATGGAGCAATTAAATGAGCTAGATGAGATCAAACAAGAGGCAATTCTAAGAACTGATCTAGTTCAATATCAAAGATCTAAATGGCATGACAAGTACATCAAAGAGAAGAAGTTTCAAGAAGGAGATTGGGCATTGTTATTTGATTCCAAGTTTAAATATTTTCAAGGAAAATTTCAGACTCATTGGCTTGGGCCATATGAGATTGACAAGATCTTTAGCAATGGAGCGCTAAGAATCAAGACCATTGATGAGTTTCAAACTCCTCTTATTGTGAATGGCCATAGATTGAAAGTTTATCATAAGCCACTCTCAAAAGAGGATTTTGTCAAAGTGTTTCAATAGAATTCTGCAATCAGGCTGGTACAGAAGAATTCTTCTTCTCCACCAGCCTAGCTTTTGTTCTTTTCAATTAAAAAAAAAAAAAAATTGTATAAGCCTGAAAACCAATCACTGATTGGCAGTCTTATACAGAAAATATAGGGTGAAAATCAGGAACACCTGACACTCTATATTTTCCAAAAAAAAAAAAATCTCTCTTTCATTTCACAAATTTTGTGACCACCCACTCCATTCCATTCCACTTCATTCCATTTCATTTCACTTCATTTCACTCCATTCCACTTCATTTTATCTATTTCATTCCATTTCATCAATAAAATTATTTTTCATGACCGTTTCCATCTGGTCATTTGTCATCTGTTCATCTCCATTCATCCAAATAATAGCTGTGTCAGTTTCCGCAGCTGACATCTGTTTCCGCAGCTGACTCCAGTTTCCGCAGCCAGAAGCAGATTCCGCAGCTACTACTCTATTTTCAAAAGAATGTACAGTCAGATGTTATTTCCATAATCATGAAATAAAATGCAGGTGAGAGGATAAAAAATGAAGACATGGAGCATTCAAGATTCCAATGAAGAGCAACTAATTGAAGATCAAGGAAAAAGGCAAAGATTCCAAAGGTATGAGTAAAATTCATTTCAAATAGCATTGAAAAACACATTTTTATATAATTATGAACCATAAGCTCCATCCATTATGTGCAATGATTATATTGACAATTCTGTAACCTTTCACGATCTCCATATTATCCTCTCGCATTCATTCTCAAACGGTTCCATCATTAAACCCCCGATTTTCACTCATGATCCAATATTCCACCGGTGACAATGAGACGTATTTGATTTGACCACGGACTCTTACAGCCGCATAAATCCATAGCCGTTGTTGAAACGTGCTCACATTTATTTCGCAGCCACCAAATTTTGAAACGCTGCCGAATGTGTTATACTCTGTCAATCTCACAGCCGTATCTCTGTTGTGCTCACGAAACCCCTTTCTATTCTATCTCACTCCATTTCATTCATTGTGCTCATTTCCACTCTCTGATATCTACCCACAGTCATTGTGCTCATCTCTGTGCATTCAGCCGTTCTATTTCCATTCAACCCTCCTCCACGCAGGCAAGTCTTTGAAGAGCATAAAGAGGAATGGGTAAATTGCTAAGAGCAGAACCGGAAGGACCGAAGTTCATGGAGGGATATTCGCAAGTAAGGGAGATATTGAAGAAATCAAAATGGCTGCGGTTTATCCAAAAATTCAGAGGCTATCATAAAGAAGTAACAAAAGCATTCGCAAGGTCGTTTAATGGCTTGGAAGTAGAAATTGGAGACCTTAAGTTTGCGGTCAATGAAGCATCTATAGCATCTGCCACGGAACTTCTTCAAGAGGGTGAGCATTGGTTTAAGAATAAAAGCATCAGTGATGAAACCTGGAGAACAATTTTACGAAACCAAGGTATGGACATAACCATTTTTAAAAGAGGAATTCCTGTTCATGCATTGAAAGAGGAATGGGCTACTTTGCTGCTAGTTGTTCAGAAATTCATTACCTGTGAAGGCCGTTTTGGGTCCATGTACATGTACCATACCAGGTTGCTGATGAATTTTCTAGATAATCAAGCTCTCAATCTCCCATATTTTCTATTAAATAGCTTGAAGAAAATGTCTGTGACTGTTCATAAGCATTTAGGAGATGTAGAACCACATCTATATCACCACGGTCTTGTAAAAATTTTGATTGAAAAAGAGTTAAAGGAGAAGAAAGACACATGGGAACAATTTTTGATTAGAAATTTCTTTGAGGAACCTAAGGAAATTCCTGAAGGTAGCACAACAAGAAGGAGTAGGAGAAAAAGAATAAATGATGAAACTCAAATTACTCCTACTCAAGAAATTCCTGAAGGTAGCACAGCAAGAAGAAGTAGGAGAAAAAGAACAATTGATGAAATTCAAAATACTCCTACTACTACAATTGAAAGAACTAATAGGGAAGAGAGACTGTCAAAGAGGAAGAAGAAATAAATCAAGGGTAAGAAGCCAATAACACCAAAAGAGATAAAAACTATTGAGGCTATACATCAAACCCCTTCTTCTGAAGAAGAAGATCATCAAGTGTTATCTGAAAGATTAGTTTATCTTCAAAAACAGTCATCTATAGCCAAGAAGACAGAGAAAGGAAAACAAAAACAAAAGGATAGTGTACCACAGCGTGTGAGAAGAAGCAGCAGACTTAAGGGGAAATTGAGGAAAACACAAATAAAGGGTCCTCATTTCATTGATTTGGGTGAGGAAACATCTGAACAGTCCCCAGCTGACCATAGTCCATCTCAGTCAGTTAGTGAACCTGGTTCATTTCATTCTCAGTCAGACATTGAACATACTCCATCCCATTCTCAGCAAGATGTTGATGTGAGCCCTTCTCAGCCAAATTTTGAAGATAACTCTCCTTCACGGCATTTTGGGGACAGCCCAATAAAAATGACACCTGATATAGACCCCAAGCAGCAGGAAGTATATGACTATATAGAATCTTTGGAAAAGGCAGCTACAGGTCCCAGTACTTCGTCCATTCAGCCTCATACAGTACAGGATGATTTAGTCCAATCACTAAAACATGAAATCTTTGAGCTAGAGCTTTTAAATAGACACATCAAAAATGAAAATGAGACATTGAAGGAACAAGGTAAATTGGACAAAATCATTCATGATAATACCATGCTACATCTGGGAATATGGCAGAAGAAGAACAAGAAATTGAAAAGGAAATGCCAGAAGTTAAGCAGAGCACCGGTTAATATCAAATTTAGGTGCTTAATGAAGAAACCCAGAATGTTGGCAGCACCAAGGAAGAGGAGGAGAGGATTGGATGTGCTGGCTGAAGTGTCAAGGCATATGAACTAAGGAAGGAATATCAAAATTTTGGTTGCATGAGGACATGCAACACCTTCACAGTGGGGGTATGTTGAGTCTCAAATCCGCATCTTTTCCATACACTTTTCTATACCTTTTTCACTCACCTGAACCTCCCAAGTTGTCAATATCATTGTATATTAATTGCAAAAGAGAATCTAACATGGTTTTTAATTATATTTTTGTGTCTGCTGTTTGATTTAGATTTTGTTCATCTAGCTGCGGAATCTTGCCACTTTCTGCAGCTGTTGCAACTTTCCGCAGCTATTTTGTGAAACTCTATGCTACAGGTGTCTTCAGGAGAAACGAGCCACATGGGCAAGTCAGAAATGATGTGGACATGGTTCGTGTCCTATTGGCTTGAGCAAATCCGTCTAAAGAGGCCGCGGTCAAAGGTGTCCACATGGAAGTCAACCGTAGAATCCCACGGTGACAGGACTCTGTTTCGTGTCACGTGAAGGTTCATATGGCCGTTTATGAGTTGCGGAGGACAAATCAACATCTGTACACGGCTCCATAGCCGAATTCAAACATCCACTCCTCATAGATTTACTTTTCAATACGGCCATGATCCTAGATCTGTGGACGTAATGGTCTACGTGTTCTCCACCAGCATAAACATTAGGAATCAGTTATATTTCCTCTGTTATAAATAACGCGTTTGTATACGCATATAGATTAGTCTCGATTAGTCTCTGTTATATTTTATTAGTCTGCTCTGTAATGTAATTACGTTGCACTTGTGCCGTAACATCACCTTTCTGTTATGACTGCATTTTAATATAAGAAGACTCTGTTTTCAACCGAAATTCGTATTTGAAGATCGTTGCCAAGGCTGGTGTAGAGGGCCCCTGCACTTGCCAAGGTTCTGTGCATTATTGTATAGTTCTTGTTTTATTTCCTTAAAGCTCATTGTGCCATAATCCATTCACATGTTTATACATTGCATCTTTCATGGTATATATGCTTCATTTCTGTTTATAATCTTGCATGCTTTCCATTTTACTTCTGTCTTTCATGTTTTATGTTATTAATCACTGATCAGTGTTCTTGTTTCAGGTTATAGATAGGCAGCCCGGGCATTTGCATAACTTTTTGACTAATGACATGGAATTAACATTGTTCTGCTGCTAATTTGTTTTTCTTATTTTCTGTTTAATTTCAAGTACTGCTTTGTTTAATTCAGTTTTTCTTATTTTCTTCAGTAGTTAAATTTAGATATATTAAACTACTCATAACATCTTCGCTGTTCTCCGAAAGCCATGCTGTACTGGATCAACAGGATTGTATTATGAAATGTAGTTTGGTATTAGTTTTCCGCAAATTTATATTAAATCACATATAACATCTTCGCTTGCTCCGATATTGATCACGGTGCAGCAGGATTGAAGTATGAGTGTGTAGTTTGATATTAGTTTACTTTCTGCAAGTTAGATATATTAAATTGCTCATGTCATTTTCAGTTACCTCCGAAAGCCACAGCCGGACTGATGGTGAGGGATTGAAGTATGAGTGTGTAGTTTGATATTAGTTTACTTTCTGCAAGTTAGATATATTAAATTGCTCATGTCATTTTCAGTTACCTCCGAAAGCCACAGCTGGACTGATGGTGAGGGATTGAAGTATGAGTGTGTAGTTAGATATTAGTTTACTTTCTGCAAGTTAGATATCGTTTACTCAAGTTGTTTATTACTTCCGAAAATCATAGCCGGACTAATGATGAGGGATCAGAAGACAAGTTGATGTAATCTGATTTAGATTTACTTTATTGCAACTTTTGGATTTCTTTCAGCATAGTTTCTTTTGTGTTTAGACAGCAGCAAGAATAGTTTGGTTTCATGCTCACTAGTTCACTGTTTTGATTTATTAGACTAGCAGCACCTTTCCATTACAGCAGCACATTTTCATTTCCTTTCAAGTTTTTTCATTGTATGTTTCAAATTCTTTTTTTTTAAGTTTCAAGTTGGTAAATCATTATAGAGGATATCATTTCCTTGAACAAACATAACCACACTTGTTTTCATTTTAGAATTTCCATTTCATCTCAGAAAACCAAAAACGACAAAAAGTTAAGAAATAGGTTATCTTGCACATATAGTGCGCCGCACTTCATCAGCTTACGAACTCGACGACAAATTAAATGCGCAATTTAGGACACACTAAATTGACCAAACATTGGGTATGTGTTATATTATTTCCACGACTAGTCACGCGCAGGGGGGTCACAGTGGGGGTGGCAGGGAAGCCCCCCCCCCCCCCCCCTTAACGCAGCCAGGCAGCGCCCATCAAAATTTTTTTTGGTCCTTATTTTCTGGTGGGTGGATCCGCCCATGGATTTATGCATGGGTTTGCACATGGTTTTAGGGTACGATGGTTTTCGGCCCCTAGTATTTTGTAGATCTGGTCAAGGGAACTACGGTTATGTTCTAATCCAGGGTTAATGGATTGGGGTTTATGTATGCTTCGGCATTTATATATATGTGTTGTAACACTAAAAGGAATATAATGAAAAATCAAGCTGGTCGTCCCAATTTGGGATCCAGGGGAAAATCTCTGTGTTTATCTGTTTTATGTTTTATGCTCTCGCTATCGTTTATTTTCTCCTCCTAGCCAAGCCAGATACCTCTCAGATTGTGCATGAAACCCACATTTGGTATCGCGGTTTTGGCTTCAAGAGGATGCCTTTGCCGCCGCAGGGTTTTTGCCGGCCCGGTAGACCTTTCAGTGGGAGATCCGGGGATCGATTCTTGCGTGAAAGAAGATGGCGAGTTATGGAAAGATAGAGATTGGAGAAAATTAATGGTTAAGAGTTTTGGAGGCCAGAAGCTCAAGGTGGAGGATCTCATTTGTGGAGAAAGACTAGTGGATCATGGTAGATCCAGGTACTAAACCAACGGCAATGTCAGATGAAGACTGGAAGAAACTGGATCGGAAGGCTAAGAGCACAATACGGTTGTGTGTCTCAGATTCAGTATTGTTGAATGTATCTGGGGAAGCTACAACGAAGAATTTGTGGGAAAAACTTGGGACTTTGTACCAATCTAAGTCTCTGGTGAATAAGTTGTTCCTGCGGAAAAAGCTGTATAACCCGAGGATGAAGGATGGAGACTCGGTGACAGAGCATCTGAACGCCTTCAATACTGTGGTAAGTCAGCTGTCGTCTGTTGATATTAAAATCTCAGATGAAGATAAGTGCATCATGAAAGAGCCATCTCTCGTGATAGTCCTAAAACATATTGCAAGAGGCAGAAACTACCTTGAATTTTGATGACATTGTCTCAGCCTTGCTGTCGGAGGAAATGAGACGAAGAAATATGGAGGGTCAGAATGGAGATGCCTTATCGGTACGAGGAAGGTCCCAGAACAGAAACAAGAAAGGTTTCGAGTGGGAGATCTAAATCTCCTGGAAAGTTTGTAAAGGTGTGCTGGAAATGCGGAAAGGAAGGGCACTACAAAAAGGACTGCAGATCTAAAGCTCCTGAGAAAGGAAAGGGATCTGATGATGCTCCTTCTGCAGAGGAAAAAACCACCTCGGATGAAGGTGAGGATGTGTATTTGGCTTCTTCTTCAAATACACATGTAGATCATGAGTCATGGTTGATTGACTCAGGTGCATCCTTTCACTTCACTCCCCATAGGGAGTGGTTCTGCGAGTATGAGAAATATGATGGTGGTGATGTCTTCCTAGGGGATGATAGGAAGGCCAGAATCGTCGGACGTGGAAAGGTCAAGCTGAAGCCGCAAGGTGGAAGGATTAGAACACTTCGGTGTTCGCACATTTTCGCATCGTCGAAATCGATTTCAGAAGATGGATGATGCAGTGTAAAAATGTTAACCGTGAAAGACACTCAGAAGATGGTTTCGGGGAGCACCGGTGTTAATGCGGGGAGTGTTTGGATTGGAACCTAATACAAAGCTTCGTGGCAACACCATACGTGATGGGTGCAACAATTTCGTGATTCCCCGAAAGGAACTAAAGCTCAGCGGTCTTCTGAGAAAAGACCAAGCCAAGGGCATGTGCGGCTTGGACATATTGGTGAGAAGGCCTTCTTGACATCGCAGAGCAGAAATGAAAAGCAAGAGGAAGGTATGTTCAATTTCTCTCCGACTTACACCGTGAACACGTATGCGGGGGAAGCGTAATCGGCAGCCTTTCCGAAGCCGAGAGGGTGAACAAGATATTAGAACTTGTGCACAGTGATGTGTTTGGACCTGTGTCAGTTCCATCACTGGGAAAGTCTGTGTACTATGTTTCATTCAAAGATGACTTCTCAAGGAATACATGGATATATTTCTTGAGGAAGAAATCTGAAGTCTTTGACAAATTTAAAGAATTTAAGGCTCTGGTGGAAAACCAGACAGAGAAGAAGATAAAGGTGCCGAGGACAGATAATGGTGGGGAGTTCTGCAAGAAGGAATTTGAAGAGTTCTGTAAGAAGTGTGGTATAGCACGACAGAAGACTACTCCATACACACCTCAACAAAATGGAGTTGCAGAAAGAATGAACAAAACACTGATGGAAAAGGCAAGAAGCATGCTCAGTGGTACCGGGTTAGGACAAGAATTCTGGGCAGAGGCAGTGGAGACTGCATGCTATCTGGTTAACAGATCACCTTCATCAGTGTTGGAGGATAAGACTCCACATGAGGTATGGATTGGTAAGAAACCATCTCTTTCACATCTAAGGGTATTTGGATGTGATGCATATGTACATGTTCCAAAGGAGAAAAGGACCAAGTTGGATAATAAATCTGAAAGGTGCATCTTTATTGGGTATAAGGATGGTTTAAAGGGTTATAAGATTTGGAACCCATAAACAAGGAAGGTTGTGTACAGCCGAGATGTGGTGTTTTGAGAGGTGAAAGATGTTGTTACACATGAATTCCTACCAAAGGAACCTGAGAAGATAGAGTTTGAGCTAAAGGGAGGAGGAATCACCCTACAACAAAAGAAGACCGAGAAGAGGAAGCAGAGCCAGCCACAAACTCCAAATGTGAGAGGATCACTACTTTCGGGAAGATTGATAACCTAAAAGGTAGTCCATCTACTTTTGTCAACTTTTTAACTATAATCGATGATGATCCTTAACTGTCAAAAGAGTGATCGAGAGGTTGAAAACTCAAAGAGCTGCTGATGAATGCAACTCTTGCACAAAATGAGACATGGGTCAGAGTCACACGGAAGGAAACAACGAGCAACAGGTTAAGAAGAAGATGAATATAGAAGCAAGTTAGCATAAAAAGCCAGGCAAGCATTTTAGGCTGAATGATTTTGGTGATATTTTTTCTCCTGTTGCCAAAGTTACTTCTATTAGATTACTTTTGTCTGTTGCTGCTGCATTTGATTTTGAGATAGAACAGATGGATGTGAAGACAGCATTTCTTCACGGGGATCTAGAAGAAGAGATCTACATGAAGCAACCTGAAGGCTTTATGGTGAAGGGTAAGAAAGAACTAGTATGCAGGTTGAAGAAGTCTCTGTATGGGTTAAAACAGTCACCAAGGATGTGGTATCAGAAATTTGATACCTATATACGGGGACTTGGCTTCACCAGAAGCAAGGAGAATCACTGTGTTTATTTTAAATTAATTGGTGACTGTGTTATTTATTTGGTCTTGCATGTGGATGATATGTTGTTGATTGGAAATGACAAAGAAATTATCCAAGATTTGAAGACCCAACTGTTCTCCAAATTCGACATGAAGGATCTTGGTGCTGCAAACTATATTTTGGGCATAGAAATTAAGAGAGATCGGGCAAAGAGGAAGCTCTGGTTAAACCAGAGGAAGTATGTCGAGACTATATTGCAGAGGTTCAATATGCAGGATAGTAAACCGGTGAGTGTTCCTATTCCTGTAGGTGCAAAGCTGTCTGCTGAACAGTGTCCCAAGACACAAGAAGAAGAGGAGGATATGTCCCGTGTTCCATATGCAAGTGAAGTGGGTAGCCTGATGTATGCAATGGTCTGTACTAGACCATACATTGCACATGCAGTGGGAGTATTGAGCAGGTTTATGTCAAACCCAGGGAAGGAGCATTGGACAGTAGTGAAGCGGGTTTTCAGATATTTACGTGGCACTAGTGATTATGGCTTGTGCTACTAGGGAAGACTAGGATTGGAAAGAATGTTGGACATTCGTGGTTTTGTTGATGCAGACTGGGCTGGAGATCTGGACCAAAGAAGATATACAAGTGGGTATGTGTTTAGCCTATTTGGAGGCGCAGTCAGTTGGATGAGTAAAAGACAGTCTGTAGTGGCTCTTTCAACTACAGAGGCAGAATACATAGGAGCCACTCATGCAAGCAAGGAAGCAGTTTGGTTGCAGAGATTGTGTTCAAGTATGGGGTTGGTACAACAAGCTATAAGGATAGACTGTGATAGCCAAAGTGCAATTTTCTTGGCTAAGAACCCTGCTTATCATTCAAAGACAAAACACATTGATGTTCAATATCACTTTGTTAGAGATATGGTTGAGGCTAAAAGGGTGTTGCTGGTAAAGGTGGACACTTTGAAGAATGTTACAGATGCATTAACAAAGTCTGTGAGCACTCAGAAGTTCTCTTGGTGTAGAGAAACAATGGGTGTTGAAGAATTGGGCCAATGACTAAGCTCTCTTGTGACCCCCTGTGGAAAGAAAACAACAAGTGGGAGAATGTTGGGTATGTGTGTTATATTCTTTTTTCCACGACTAGTCACACACGTAAAGCGCCACAGGTGGCGCGGCTGCCCTCACGGTCTCTGCCCGATCTTTTTTTTCGTGTTGTGCTTCGGGCGAACATGCCCATGGTTTTGCACGTTCACACATGAACAGGGTACGATGGTTTCACCCTTCTTTTGTAGATCCGGTCAAGGGAACCATGGTTATGTTCTAACTGGTTAATGGATTGGGGTTTATGTATGCTTCGCATGTATATATGTCATGTATATATATGTGTTGTAACACTAAAAGGAATATAATGAAAAATCAAGCTGGTCATCTCGATTTGGGATCCAGGGGAAAATCGCTGTGTTTATTTGTTTTATGTTTTATGCTCTCGCTATTGTTTATTTTCTGTTTTAAGATTCGTTTGTAGATCATTTCTGTTTAGGGTTAAAACCTACAGTTATAAATGTGTGTGTTTTTTATTTGATGGTTGTTATTATGTTTCATCTTCCTTCAAGCATGCACATAAGGTTGTTTTATGCTCTTTCACATGCAATTATTCTAACATCGCAAAAGTAAAAGATCTTTGTTAATTTCGGTAGCTGAAGAGTTCGAGACCGCAAGAGTAATATCAACAATTTGGTAAGAACCTACCCAGATATGGATAATTCTCCAGAATTTAAGCTTAATGGATTTTGGCTTAGGTTTTCATGCTCTAGTTATTGGATGTTAGCTCTTGTGCATTTAATTCTTTAAACGACTTTTGAGAGCTAGTTGTTTTTCTAAGATTGAAGGTCTACTCTATTCATGTGTCATCTATAGTGTGAATGATTTTCCCATTTATGAGTGGGATTTCTCTTTTGGTGGTTCTAATGATTTGACCTTGGTGAGAACCCTTTGTAGGGATGAAGAGTCCATCCATTATAATAGGACCTCCAATTTATTAGTCACCATAAAACTTTGCAAGAACAAATGATATTATTCATCTTACAATTCCATAATCGTGACAATTTTGGCATAGAAAAACACCTCTTTGGAAGTGGAGTGTGAGATGCACAAGAACCTGGCCTACAATTTGAGAAAAAGCAATAAATTGAATTTTAGGATGTCCACCAATTCTACACATCTAGATATTAAGGATCAGAACACCATGCACCAAATACTTGAAGACATGGACATTGACAATCAAGAATCAAATACAACCAATCTAGGGCTGGAAGAGGCATAACACTTTCATGTCTTTTATTAAATGTTATGTATTATAGATAAGTATGTATATTGGGAGATTTTTAAAGAAAATATGCTAGTAAGAATAGTTAGGATGCAATTCTTGGAGATTTCAAAACCCTATATATGTAGCAAATAATGAGCTAGCATTTTTGTCTAAAAGTTAATGCAAACAAATTTTATAACCTTTTTTTTTAGCCTCATTGCAACCTCTTATAAAATAAATTTTCTACAATTTTATATTAAGAAAAAGGAAAACTATAATGAGAGACGGTTTATAGAAAATAAATTGAGAAAACTTAAGTAAGATGTGCATTGACAAGAGAAAAAACTACCTTTGAGTCATTGAGGTTATGTGTGCTTTTAGTGTGAAAAGAGAATGAAGACATTGTTTATCTATTGAAAAAATAGAGGTTATTGTCAAATAACTTGCACCTCGAATGGAAGAGAAGAAGCTAAGGTAAACATCATGAGAGAAATGTTGAAAATTGAAAATCTTGTGTAACAACCTCTAATTGATTTTCCATGTAAATAAAATAAAACCAAGGTCATGGGCACGTATTCCAAGATGAATGGTGGAAAAACATTATAGTGGGCAACACTTATGGTTTAATAATGGATATGGAAATTGGAAAAGGCAAAGAGGAAATAATTTACATTTAATTATGAGAAATAAAAGAGAATAGGAGAAAAGGGAGGTGAAGGGGCACAAAGTGTGGAACATGTTAGTGCATCGAAGAGTCTCGTTTTGGTATATATATATATATTTATGCTGACACTAGATGCTATGTAGACAGGTCATATGGTTGCAGGTAAAAGAAGTATGATCAAAGAAAGCAGGAAGTTGGAACTCTTCCGATGCACAGGATGCCAATAGACATGTTCCACACCAGATAAAATCAACATAATATGTCCTCATATGGAATATGAGGTGATTATATACTATCAAGGAGCTCCACATTGGAAGTTCCTGGGAATAAATAAAATTGTGTGGAAGAGAAAGGAAGAGATCGCGAAAAAGTGCAATCATGAAAAGAGGCAGTCAACATCCAAGGAAGCCAAGAAGACTTGACTAGAAAATCTCCTGGGAAGATATA
>JAXQQM020066691.1:0-64912 GCA_034641835.2 Pinus albicaulis
GCCATGATTTTACAAGATAATATAATCTCGTGAGAGATTCGCCAAAAAATTATATAGACATATTATATTATTAATAAAATCGCCTTCCATTTTTCCTATGTATCATGGGGATTTGCCTATTTATTATATATATAAATTTAGGGGGGTTCTTAAAATTATCCTCGGCTCATAAAGCGTTGGTGGCCTCCTCGGGTCATGGCAACAGTGATTGGTCACCCAAAACACCAATCAAAATGCATCATTACAAACCAATGACAAAGTGAAACTTGGCATAATCCCATTTGTCAATGAAAACCATTGACCAAGTCAACCTGTGCAGTCACCTTGCCACGTAGGCATGCTCGTTCAGCTGTACGAACTATTGACTGGGTTGTCTTGCATTTAAAAAAAATTAAATTTTTGAAAAAGTGGACATAACATGTTTCTGGGAGCATATTGTGTCGGTTTTCTGCAAAACAAGTTGTGTCAGATTCAAGACAATGAGATATATGCTATCATTCAGGTTCCATAACATTATGAAAAATTTAATTTTTGAGCATAATTTTGAGCACCTGCTCACTTAGCTATTCGAGTAGACTGATGGTAGAAAAGGTAGCCATGAATGGATAGTTTTAGTAATCTTCTTAGAATAATATAATAACCAAATTTCATTAGGAGCAAAAAAAAGAAGTCATAGCTATGTTATCATCTAACTTTTTTAAGTGAGTCATACTGTCATGTGAAAATGATGTAGTATAATTATGTTAATATGGCATGTCATTTATTAATAAATTGATATGAAAGATACATTTGTGTGGTAGAAACTGAATTGAAATCACAACATAATTCTATTAATTACTTTGGCTGAAAATTACATTCCTTACACACACATTGTGTTCAGATATAAAAAAGGTACCAAAAAATAAAGTGAGCTCATATATAAAAAAAAAGCTCCTATCACTGTGAGAAAACAAAAAATTTATGATAGGCACATGAAAAAATATATACATAATCATTTCTTATGCTGTTATTGGACGTTGGAACATGCCCCTATAGGGCTAGTTCCAAATGAAATAAGAACACCAGAAGAAACCCAATAACAACCATTAGAAAAATGCATTCACTAATAAGGCACCTATATTAGTGTTCGTGAATGACATTTACTAGAGCACATGGTGATTCTCGCACATATATCAAACCTCCACCTACATTAGATGCTGCTTCAGATAGTAGATCATCAACAACCCTTTGAATATTTGAATAGTAAGATATGGTAAAACACTAAAAATGAGAAATTTTTTTTTTTTCTTCTCTATGAAGAGGTTTTAGATCTGGTTTTAGAATTGATAAATGTTAATCATTTGATTTCATTTCAATTTTGAATTGGTGTAAACAACAATGCCATTTGCACAATTTCTAGTTAATGTTAGCCCATACACTAGGGCAATATAGTAGGTTTCGTTATTTTTGTTTTACTAGGAACTTCTCTAGTGTTTTGAAATAGTTGTTTTAGTGCTCCATTTTGAAGTGCACATTTTATTATTGCCTGTAAAGGGTTAGGATGGAACCAAACTTGAATGAACAAAGTCCATTTATCCACCATTTGCAAAACAACCAAATAATTCTACAAAAACATATTTTATTTTATTGAAACTACATTGCGACAATTCACTTTTATAGTGGGGGAAACTCCATATTACAATGGAAACAAATCCCTATTACAGTGGTGGAAACTCACGAGGGAAAGGGATACATCCATTTTAGAATACTCGAAAGAATTTTTCATATTGTTAGTCAGATCATATATCAATGAACTAGAATTACAAAAGGTTGCAAGGTTGTTGTGGGAAAAACTACCCTGAGGTCTGGGTTGAGGGACCTAATAGAGCAGAAGGCATACAAAAACAAGAAGAAATCAAACTAAAGGTCCTAATGCTTAAACTAGTAAAATTGGGAGAGATGACCTTATCCGTATGTCTTACATTTGAGGTCGTTCCCACAGGGTGCAAACCTTGTGCTTTTCCACATGCTTCAAGACCTGCAACTCACTTAAGAAAAAATAAATAGACTATTTGTACAACATATATATCCTAAATGTTAGTAGGTTAGATAATGTAAGCTTATAAAATATAACATGAAATTAACAATTACAAGATCATTAACATGTATAAAAATCATATAATATCATGACATCAGGAACGGGACAGAGCTTCGTTATTAATGGATGTGAAATATGTGGAGAAATATCTCCTGAAATCAGTGACGACTCCAAGTGAAACTGTCCTTTGGATTTGTCCAGTCCAAGCCTCAACAATATTCTTCTATAAAAGGTGCATAAGGATGTCACATAAAGGGGGCGAACATATCAAAGAAGGAAACAAGGTACTCCTGAACCTGGGAAGTGTAGGAGGCATAGGGATAGTAAAACTGGATATGGGCTATAACAGACTATAGTATCAATTCCATTCTCTTGCCTCCATAAGGCCTTCCCCATTAGGTGTATTTATAATTCCTCAAAACAATTTTTTAGTTGGGAAACAGTTTGGCCACGGGCTCCTATAGGTGGGCTCCTGGTATAACCTATAAACCCTGCCAAAAATATAGTGAGTTATATATTTTTTAATGTTTTAAATTGTATACGCAGGTCAAATATGAGTGGACCCACAACTGCACATGTGTTAGACAAGGCAGAGTCACGTATGGAATTCAAAATATTGTTTTTTAAGAAGATGACCAAGTGTTAATGGAAAGGGATGCCCAAGGCCAATACATAGATCATCAAGTATATAAATGTGGTAAATGATTCTATAACACTTCTTTTCACCCTCCATAATGCTTGTGAACAGGATGAAACCCTAGCTAGATGAAGTGGGTAGGGGCAATGAATTTTGGGAAAATAAGGGATAGAGATAGGGTGATTTTAGGGGTTGTGATGAGGTATAAGTAAGCTAAGGAAAATTCCCCAAAACATTGAGGAGGTAGGGTGATGTGTTATCTTGAGGCTACAAGTGAAATTCCTTGAAATAGGTATTGGGAGATTGATCAAAATGTGAAAACAGAGGGATTTCCTAGTTTTCTTGTGGAAATGTAGTGGGAAGTTAGGATTTTGATGGAAATAATGGTAAAGGGGATTTTGAGCGATACAAAGTGTTAGGATAGGGTCTGTGGAAGATATGTGAAGGTCTTAGATGATGGGATGAGGCTTTTAAATAACTAAAAAAAATCAAGAATGGGAGGCCCTAAAAACGTAGTGGAGCAAAACCCTAAGGAGACAAAACACACATACACTGATGAATTGACTTGAAAAGAGAATTAAGAGTGTCCACTTACTAATTTTGGAGGCCACGTAAGATTTTCACACTTTTTTTGAACCTTTAATGGCTGACTTGGAAGCTAAAAAAAAAAGGGTAGCACCTTTGGCAGAAACGTAGCACTAGCACCTAGAAATGTCACGCTAACACTCAGAAACATTGCGCTAACACTCAAAAACATAGAAGAATGAGCTTGATTGCAATTTTCTTTGTTTTTCTTCCACCTTTGGTATTTTTAGAGTTTTCTAGATGTGAGAGAGGAAATATATCAAACAAGAGAGGATAAAATGAGTGGAGGAAATCACTTTCCCCTTTTATAACATTATAAAACACCTTTTTTACCTTTTAGTGCCAATCATGATATTTTGAGAAAAACTTTGCTTTCTTGAACAATTTGAAAATGTAACAAGCTTTGAAAGAAGAAAAATTTGTATTACTTTATTTTCCTACCTATTCTAACTCACTTTGAAGATAACTTGTATGGTGACAATGACTCTTTTTTTGCCTTCTTTATTACAAAATTTGGACTTTTATGGTGGCGAAATAAAAGACACCTAGACACTAACCTAACCAAAATTGTGGCGAATGAAATAAGACTCTAGATGATAATGGGGGACATGACCTATGAAATGATAATGACCATGAATAGACTGGAGGGAGTAGCTTTTAAGACCTAGACATATCGACTGAATAAAATTTTATTTGAAAGCTGTCTTAAAAATATAAATTTTTGACCTAGGGCCGCTACTAAGTAATCCTGAAAAGAGTATTTTTTATCACTGAATATTGGACACTAACACATAGAATTTGTGAAAGTGTTCAAAGTGATATATATTTGTTATTTTTTAGTTGAGAATCTCATGTCAGAAACGGTCTATCTGATCATAATAGTAATTTGCATTCCTTTTGTCATTTCCCCATCGGTATATATAATGAAAGTTGTTTCACATTGATTAATATTTATAGTTTATGTCATTGTTAATATACTTTTCAAGTATCAGAGGCGCTTCAAACTTTTATGATGGTTATGTCAGGCCCTTACTATCTTGATGAACCTTCTGTGCATGATCATATTCATTTTCCCTGTTATGTCCATATATTACTACTGTAGTCCCTTATTGTTGTTAGTGTAGCCCCCTTATTATTATTTTTGTACCATTGTAGTCCCCATATTGTTATTATTGTGCCCCATAAAAGCCCCCTATTTCTATTGTTAGGTCAAATAGGATTATATTGTGACCCCATGTGCTCCTATATATAGAAAGGAGGTTTGGTCATTTTTATCATCCAAGAATTATTCATTTATGTAATGTAAAGGAGGTTTCCCCCTCAAAGAGGCTAATTTATAAGTCATTTATCTCTCTCTTCTTCTATTTTGTGAGCTGGTTTCATAACATTTGGTATCAGAGCTTTGGATTATAGGGTTTTGCTACTTCAAACAGATCATCGTGGCATTTTCGATATAACTTTTCTTCTACAAAGTTTCAGAAGCTAAAAAAAAACCCATTTGCACTGAAATTCTAAGGAACGCCCTATAAAAATTTCAGATTTTTGTTCGCAATATTTCGGATATATGATCTATGGAAGTTAGGGTTTTTTAGGCTCTTAAATTTCATCTCAAAGAGGTGACCTTGGGAAAATCATCATAAATATCTCTTTGACCATTATATATGTAAAAATTGGATGCAAGTACACAGACTGTAGTTCCTTGTGTATAGAGTTTAGAGATGGAGGAAACAATGATAGGTGGCACAACATACAAGTTCGATATACTGAACCAGTCCATAATTAAGGCATTGTGGGAGATTGGGTATAACTTTGTCTTGAAGACTCCAAATCAGGTAAGACCTATGGCATTGGAAATAAGACTTAGAGGGCTACAACAAGAGAAAATATCAAATATTTGGGATCCAAAATTATATAGATACATCATTTTCAATATCGAGCTCCTTAAAAGCAAGGAAAAGGTGTGTATTTTTTTTAAAAAATTGCATAATTCTTGTTTGAAAAATCAGTTTGAAGTGATTCCAAGGGCATATTTAAGCATAGATATCAGTATTGGGTTCTAAAATTCCTCCTAAAAATAATTCAACATACATTAATCTCTTAGAATGCTCTTCTATGACTTATGAAGAGGAATAATTGCAACATAATATATCAAAATTACGATACCAAGTGCAACAAATTTTGCTCTCACAAAAAGTAACAAAAAATGAAATGCAACCTAAGATGGATGGTTTGAAGAAAGGCATGGAATCTAAGATGGATGGTTTGAAGAATGGAATGGAATCTAAGATGAAGGGCATGGAATCTAATATGGATGGTATGAAAGCTAATATCGATGGTATAGAAGAAAAACTAAAAGGCAACATGAAAAGCATGAAGAACGATCTAAAATAAGACATGGAAGGTTTGAAGGAAGGTTTGAAAAATTTGCTGCAAGAAATAATTCCTAATGGCTAAAAGGTAGTAGAGGAAACTCATGATGAGAACAAAAGAAATGTTAATCATGATTTCATATACCCTAATGTTGGATTTAAGACCCACCATATTCCAAATATCGATATGAGGAAGTTTGATGGAAAGGATCCGGTAACATGGATACTATAGATGGAGAAATATTTTGATCTCCATATTGTGAAAAACACACAAAAGATACACATTGCAACTTTATATTTAGAACAAAATACAATTGTATGGTATCAATGGATTTTCTCTCATAAATAAATTGTCACTTGGTCAATTGTTATGAAGGAAATGATAACACATTATGATGATACAAAGAGAAATACCTTCTCTATCCAATTGATAAATCTCAAACAACAGGGTTAAATGGTGGAGCACATTAAGGACTTCCAAAAATTGAATATAAGGGTAACTGATATTCTAGAGGAACACATGATTGATGTCTTCATAGGGACTTTAAAGGATAACATCCAACATAAGGTTCACCTTTGGGAACCCGATTCATTAGAGAAAGAATTCAGCCTTTGGAAAGAAAAATTGAAAGAAAAATAATGGCAACAAGGAAAACTACCACTCAAAACTATAAATATGGAAGTGTTGCTACTCCTAGAATTCCACAACCTACAAGGTTGAAACCACAACAATTCAAAGAAAAAAGAGAAAAATGGCTTTGCTACAGTTGTGATAGAAAATACACTAAAGGTCATAAGTTTGTTGAGAAGAAATTATTTTACATAGATTGTGAAGAGGAAGAAGAAAAGGAACAAGAAAATTCAATGGAAGAGGATATACACCAGGGACCAACCCTAGAGGAAGGAGAAATGAATTCGACCATATCCTGTAATGCATTGGCAGGAATTACCACTCCTCAAGCTCTCAATATAGAAGGACATATAAAGAATATAAATGTAATAGTGATGATTGATTAGGCCTAGTACCCATAATTTTATTCATTGCAAGGTTGCGAAGGAATTGAATTAATTCCTATACCCAACAACAAAGTGTCAAGTTATGGCTGCAAATGGAGGAACTATAAATTGCTCTAGAAATTTCCAGAATATCAATCTAACCATGGGGTAATATGTATTGAATAGTTAAATTCTCTCCATTCCAATGGGCGGTGCTGATGTTGTACCAGGAGTATAGTGGTTACAATCTTTGGGAAGGTAGCTTTTTATTTTCAATAATTTTTCTTGAATTTTTTTTTGGAAGGAAAGGAAGTTGAATTACGGGGTATCATAGGGAATTCAAGAAGGACAATAAGCTCTAATGTCATGACAAATATTTTGAAGAAAGAACAATGAGGCGTGATTGAACAATTATGCTCACTAGAAGTTCCAACATCAAAATCATCTATTTCTTCAGATCTCCAAAAAGTCTTGGACAACCATTCCAGGGTGTTTGAAATTCCCAAAGGACTCCCACATATTCGTGATCATGATCATGCTAGTCATTTGATTCCAGGAAGTGTTCCTCCAAACATCAGGCCTTACCGATATCCTTATGTCCAAAAGAGAAAAATTGAACGTATGATTGTTGAAATGCTAGAGGCTGATATAATTAAACCTAGTCAAAGTTCTTTCTCTACTATGGTATTATTGGTGCACAATAATGATGGATCATGGCGCATGTGTATGGATTATAGGGAGCTCAATAAGATCACTATTAAAGATAAATTTCCCATTCCCATGATTGATGAATTACATGGAGCAATTTATTTCACCAAGTTGGATCTCTGTTCGGGATATCATCAATTTAGAATGAAGACTGAAGACATTCCAAAAAAATAAATTTAGAACTCATGATGGTCATTATGAATTTTTGGTCATGCCTTTTGGCCTTACCAATATGTTAGTGTCATTCTGTTCAGCTTGTCACCAGTGATCAAATGTTCTCTTAAAATGTCTTGTTAGGTTCTCAAAATCAAATGTTTGTCATTTCATTAGGTCTTCAAATAAAAATTTGGTTACTAGCTAGTGTGTCTAGGGTTATTTCCACTCCTTTCACAAAACTTCACATGCCAATCCTTGTCATCACTCAATTGAGTGTACCATCATTGAAAGGTCATCATTATCACTTCAGTCAACATCATCATGGTTTTCATTCATCTTAGTGTCACCATTAGGTCAATAGGGTTAAGGTCACCGAAATATGTCATTCCATGCATAAATCCGACAAATGAGGTGTGGTAATAGATAAAGTTGTTCTATGAATTTGGTTTCAAAATTTAATTTATGTTTCATATTATGTAATAAGTTTCAAATTCCAAAGCTACATATGTTTTCAAAGTAAAATGAAAATACATTAGTGGACCATCCCACTACTATGAAGAAAAGTGGCCATCACAAGCTATAAAAGACCAATTCAAATCATTTTCTCATTCATCCTATTGAAGAAGAGCTCTCTCTCACCTACCAAGGAAAGCTCAGTAATTTCAAGTCAAAGACATACCAAAATTTTGATGCAAAAGTAGCCACGCTACGTTTTCTAAGCTACACATTGTTTTTTCTCTCTCAGAGGTATCAAACCAGTTTCTAAAGGTTTCTAAAGGCTATCAAGGCCTCCAACATCATGGAAAAAGTAAGTAATATTAACCCCTCATTGTAGCTCAATTTCATTGTTTTATGTGTAAAACCTCCATTGGTCCCTATGATGTGTTTTAGTGGTTGGCCCATATTTTCAAAATTTTCAAGATAAACGTACTCTCCCATAGACTTGTTACCCTCCCTCACAGTCAAAACCATCTCTCATAGCCTTCACACCCCTTCATTCCCATTTCATAATCTTCAAACCCTTAATCATAGATCCACTACTACCTTGCTCCTTTATATATTTGCAGTTGTAAACCCTTTGATACTTAGACCTAGCTACTTGGTTTCATCCCTCATCCAACATTAGACCCTAAAACACTCAAAAACTACCTGAGCCTATCATATCTAGCCTACAGTCAATCCTTGACTGTGATCTCGTAGATAGGGCCCTCTCATCCTGGTAGGATTAGCTACTAGGTCAAAGTGGTCTATGGTTACCTTTTTTCAGTTTTCATCCTTCTAAGAACTAGTGGAGTGCTAAACTTCCAAAACTTTGATGCCAAAGTAGCCACGCTAGGTTTTCTAAGTTACATGCTACGTTTTCTTCCACACACTGTGTTTTTTCTCTCAGAGGCATCAAACCTATTTCTGAAGGTTTCTTAAGGCTATGAAGGTGTCCAACATAATTTCACAAGTAATTTACACCTTAATAACCCCTCCTTGTAGCCCAATTTCATTGTTTTAGAGTGTAAACCCTCCATTGGTCCCTATGCTTCGTTTTAGTGGTTGACCCATCTTTTCAAAATTTTCAAGATAAACACACTCTCCCATAGATTTTTTGCCCTTCCTCACACTCAAAATCATCTCTCATAGCCTTCACACCCCTTCATTCCAATTTCCTAATCCCCAAACCCTAAAGCCATCATAAATCCACTACTACCTTTCTCCTTTATATCTTTGCAGCTGTAAACCCTTTGATACTTAGACCTAGCTTCTTGGTTTCATCCCTGATCCAACATCAAACCCTAAAACACTCAAAACCTACTTGAGCCTATAATATCTAGCCTAATAATCTCTATATCAATACCAATCTCGATCGAATTCATAGAGATCCCTCTCACTGTAGGCTAGCTACTATGTCAAAGTGGTTTAGGTTACCTTTTCCACCCTTTTTAGCCTTCGAAGTGTTGAACTCTTAGTTAAACTGAGAGGGGGGGGGGGTGAATCAGTTTAACACATTCATGGAATTTTAAAACTTTTTCCTTTAAAACTTATTTTACTTTATTAACACCTTCATTTCATGATCAACCATAATGTGTGAGCAATCTTTATTTATGAGCAGCAATTAATAAGAAGATTAGATAATGCACCAGCGGTCTTAATATGTTAGCAGCAAGTATTAGCAGAATAGATATATCATATCAACACATAGACATCATGCACATAGACACCAGATATACGTGGAAACCCATAAAGGGAGAAAACCACATCTTATTATTGTTGTGATGCAAAGGCAAGCTCCAACTCCTTCTCACCACTGATTTTCTGCAGGCACCAACCTACAGGAGGCTCCAACCTCAATTCTGCAAGCTACAACTTGCAAGGAAGCTCCAACTCCCATCTATTTTCTGCAGGCACCAACCTACAGGAGGCTCCTACCTCAGTCAGCTGCAACTGACATCTATCAAGCTACAACTTGATAGGGAAGCTCCAACTTCCTTACTCTTTCAAAAGAAAAACACTTGTTGATTTACCTTGGATATCAGCTCTATTTTGTACCTTCTTCTCTGCTGTTCATCAACTCTTATATCAGACCTGCATCATCTCTGCTCAGCCCCTTCTTCTTCTTTTCTCAGCTCCTCCTTATTCACATTCTTCTTGCAGCTTGCTTATTCTCTTCAACTCTCTTTAATTCTGCTGCATACTCTCTTCTTCTCTCACTCCTTTTTCGTCAACAATCTCCCCTTGGATATTACCTTGTTTTATACAAAAATAGCTTCATGGCTGTTTGTATTCCACTGGGAATTCGAAATGGACAGCCATGTCTCTTTGCCTTCTGCCTTCTCATCTCTTTTCAGCTCACTCAGAAAAATGTAACTATAGGTGCTTATTTTAATATTACAGTGGGATATTTGCACTCTTCCGGAGACTTGCCAATGCATCACAACAATATAAATTTAAATAAAACATTTATATTCAAATTTAAATGAGAACTCCAGCTCACTCGTTTTGTCTCTTGGCTTGTTGCGCATTTGTCTTTTCTCTGACTGTGTTTTATCTCTTTTCAGCTCTGTTTTCTCTTCTGTCCTCTGCTGTGGTGTAACTGTTGCATACGTGTAACTGTGCTTTTATATCTGCTAACTGTAATCTGGAGGAACTCCAATCCCTTTTATGCCATTAGTGTCTTGTTAATGTGGAAGCTCCGCAAGTGGAATGAACATAGATCACAATCGTTGTATATTAAAAATCGCCCTACCGTTAAGCTGAGGCATATACATACAACCCATAGACCACGCAACACATCTTTAATACAATCGCCTTGTATATATATAACAACGCCTTTTAACTTAAATCAACTCTCGGCATCCTTATATAAGGTTTTAACAAGCAACTGCCACTTCTAATAAAATCAATGAATAATCTTGATAAGACTTAACAAATGCCCTTTCGGGCCCACCTGACACGTTTTCGATGCATTGATTCTCCTCCGATTGCGATTGATCGCTCCTGCTCCGATTGCGATTGATCGCAATCGCAACTTCAAATACTCCGATGCGATCGGTCACTGTTCATTGATATTTGCCGATGCGATTGGGACTCAAATTTTTATTAATCAAAGTTTATAAGTCCATCGGGTCCGGGCTTCAATCGCAATCGCAAGTCATTTAATATATGTTCCGACGCTCTTATAATCTCCGATGCGATTAGCCGGAATTCAAATATATATAAACCATCGTTAATACACCCATCGGGTCCGAACTCTTAATCACAATCGCAAGTCTTTTAATATGTGTTGCGATTGGCCACTGTTCATTGTATTTTGCCGATGCGATTGGGAAAGGACTTCAAACACGTTTGAATTATAATTCATACCTCCATCGGGTCCGGACTTCCAATCGCAATCGCAACTCATATATTCTCCGATGCGATTGACCAGTGCTGATGCGATTAGACCTGGAACTCAAATATATATTAGCCATGATTTATAGACCCATCGGGTCCGAATTCTCATCGCAGTCGCAATTTTCTGTGGGTTACATATTACGCTTCACAGTTTTTCTCCTATTGCGATTGAGGAGGGGTCCCACCATTTAAATCTTCATTTTGTGCGCTCTTTTAATAAAGTGCTCCACTTATATATTTAAGCTTAGACCTTTGTTTATGTGATGTGTTGCACATATATGTAAGATGATGGATGTATATATATGTATCCTCCATTGAGGTAGGCGATTCCCGGAATAATATTTGTGTTGTATAACGCCGGTTGGAGTGTGAGATTCCCGAAATACGGTTCTGTATTATATGCATTGCATTGCCGCTGGAGTTAAGCGATTCCCAGAATAAGGATTATGTATTATATGTATAACGCCGGTTGGAGTGTACGATTCCCGGAATTTTGTAACGGCTCTCTGCCTCTGTCACTTAGCTTCGCTCTCGTTTCATGCTGTCGTTTACTCGTTTCTACCTTTCATAACGGTTCTTCAATGTGTTTCTGATCACTACATTTGACTTATTCTGTTGCCTCTATTGCTTTCAAGGTGTGCCTCTTTGCCTTCCTCTGCCTGGCCACCTCCTTCCCTGAGTGCTGCCTCCTTTTGCTATCAATGACAATATTTCCAACACTAGAACCGGTGGAGTGCTAACATTTTGGCGCTCTGCAGAACAAAGTGATAGATCTTCCCTCCGTGTACTATTACTTTTCATTGAATTCTAGGCATGTGGGTGATAGCCTCAGTGTTCGTGAAGGATGATATAAGTTGTAGATAAAATGAGGTGCAGAAAGAAAGAATACACCTGCTCCAAAAATATACACAAGATCGAATCCTAACTAATCGTTGTGAAACCAGCTCCAAAAATAGAAGAAAAGAGATATCAATGCCTTAGAAATAAGCCACTTTGAGGGGGAAACCTCCAATACATTACATGAATGAAAAATTCTTGGATGATACAAATGACCAAAACCTTCTTCTATATATAGGAGTCCATGGGGCCACAATATAATCCTAGACACCTAATAACAAGGGCACACACAATAATATTAGGGTTACAAGGGTAAAATAATAACAATAAGGGCTACACTAATAACAATAAGGGACTAAACTAGTACATAGGGACCTAACATCT
This sequence comes from Pinus albicaulis, assembly GCA_034641835.2. Classification (NCBI taxonomy): domain Eukaryota; kingdom Viridiplantae; phylum Streptophyta; class Pinopsida; order Pinales; family Pinaceae; genus Pinus; species Pinus albicaulis. The sequence goes on from JAXQQM020066691.1 coordinate 12,632, forward strand.
ACATCCAAATTCTCTTGTTGAATATCCAAAGAAACTCATTAGAAAACAGAGATATCAACATTCAAAGTTTGACCTAAGTTCATCTACATTGGTAAACTCTACATCATTTCGCAAAAATATTTTCCCTTGGAAGATATTTCATTTGATATGAAATTTGAATGATCTCTCGTTTATAGATCAAAATCGAAACATTCTTGTCTCAAATAGTATTTGATCCATCGAGGTTGTCTCAAGTTACATCATTATTTGAAATAGCATTTGATTCTCTAAAGCTTGAAGATAGTATATTATCTGTAGAATCCAAATCTGAGTCAGATTTTGATAGGAATGTCTGGAGTCAGTTTGATAAAATTGAAAAATTAGCCAACCAACTCCAATATACATCTGATAAATCTATCATCCAGTATTAGCAAGAATATTTGTTCACTCCAACACCATCTCATTCTGTTGCTGCCACTTCTTCGATCTTTTCTACATTATTTCCTCCTCATAAACCTTCTCAGTCTACCCCTCCCCTTGTTACTCTTGCACCACATTCAACAGGGTTCATGATGATATTTGCACCTCTAGTTTTACCTGGTCAAATTGCAGCCTTACCACAAGGCTATGGTCAAATGATTCCTCTCTTTGATGAAACCTTCAAGATTACTGCCCAACAACACCTAGTGAAGGTCACTTATTTCAGTGATTTAGAAGAGATTGATGCCGATGATGCAAAAATGAGGATCATTGCCCAAAGTTTCTCCAGGGATGTAAAAAAATGGTTTCATTCTTTAAATGCCCATTCCATAGCAAATCCATAACAATTAACTGATGCATTTATAGCTATACGGGAATTGAAAAATAATCCACTTCAGGTTCTTTCCGAACATGAAAATTTAAAAAGAAATCCTAATGAGTTTTTTAATGATTTTACTGCTCTCTTTAACTGGGTATATAACTCAATCCCAAATGATATCTAGCCTCCTCTAGGTTTGGGTCTCTTTCACTATCCAGATTCTTTTGATCTTGACATGGCATATCAGCTCCACAACTGATGGATTTGACCCCTTAGAGATGGAATATGTTGTTTTGGTCTATATCTATCATTGTAATTCTTGTAGCTTGTACTTTCACTTTCATATTCAGAAATCAAAGGATTCAGTTGCAACTATTATCTAGGAATTCATGTGCAGTGATTTTATGATTATGTATTTTCTCTGTTATAGTCTTTAATGAATGATATATAGCTCATATTTTCATATATTGTATCTTCGGTGGCTTTCCTTACAGTTCATATGCATAATTATATTCATTTAGCATTGTTTATATGGAAATTTCGTTTTCTGTTTCATGTTTCTAGTTTAATGAATTCATGATTGGAAATTCTCATTAAATCCCTCTACTTTTTGAGACCCTCCACCATACATAAAAAACCATAAATCCATCATAGATCCACTACTACCTTTCTCCTTTATATCTTTGCAGTTGTAAACCCTTTAATACTTAGACCTAGTTACTTGGTTTCATCCCTGATCCAGCATCAAACCCTAAAACACTCAAAACCTACTCTAGCCTATTATATCTAGCCTAATATCCTTCATATCACAATCAATCCTTGACTGTGATCTCATAGAGAGATCCCTTTCAGCTTGGTAGGGCTAGCTACTAGGTCAAAGTGGTTTTTGGTTACCTTTGTGAGTCTCCTTTTCAGCCTTCGGAGAATTGGTGGAGTGCTAACACAATGCACCTTCTACATTTCAAGGGTTGATGAATTCTATTTTCAAACCCTTCCTTAGAAAATTTGTGTTAGTATTTTTTGATGATATACTAATCTACAACAGGTATTGGAAGGATCATTTTCAACATGTTGATAGGAGGCTCAAACTATTTGAGGAGAAAAAATTATATGAAAAAACCTCCAAATTTTTCTTTGGAGTACAAGAGGTGGAATATATGGGTCATATTGTATCTCCGAAGGGTGTTAAGGTAGACTCTAACAAATTAAAGCCATTAAGGAATGGAAAATCCCCACAAACATAAAGAAATTGTGAGGATTTCATGGGTTAATAGGGTATTATCACAAGTTTGTTGATAATTATGGGAGAATAGCAGCACCTCTAAAAACATTATTGAAGAAAGATGCATTTTCATGGACTCTTGAAGCAACTAAGGCTCTGGCCTAGTATTATGTTGATTTTTTTGAAGATAAAGGAAAATAGGAGAATATATCTTTAACTAGATGGACCTGGTGATGCTGGGGAAATATACATGGTGAACCAAAACTTCCTAAAAAAATTGAGACCTTGCACTTAAGGATAAAACCCAAGTAGAGAAGCTCAAGTTCTACCAAGTAGGTCAATTAAATCTTGTGATCTAAATATCTCCAGAATTACCTCTTGGCCAATTGATTATTTTATTGTAAGTGTCAAAGTTACCTACTCACACATGCTCAATCTATAATATATTCATGAATGCATTCCTTCATGCAATATTGAACATGAATGAACAACCCATCAAGACAGTTCTTGTGCAATTTTCAACCCATGTCGACAGTTAGTGCAAAATATCGTTGACACTCTCTCACTTTTCATTGTGTTTGTACTTCTATTTTGGTGAGTTTTTCAAACTGACGCTTTTTCACACCTTTTCTTTTGTGATTGTAATTTTCATGTTTATGACTATCTAAGTTTCATGTTTTCACCTTAATGAGTGGCCTTTTTATGTTATCTTCACTTTGGCATGTGTCTTCTTCACTGTTTTTCATATATAGCAAGGTTTGTTCGCACTTTTCTCTTCATATCGCAAGTGTCATATTTTAGCATGTTAAGTGTCACATATTGTACAAAATATAGTTCTGGTTGTTTCAAAGGATAATATTTTTGCTAATTAGTTTTCCTTATCATGTAAACATGTATCACAGTCATTTCCAAAGTCTCAAGCATCATCGCACAAGTGTCCTCAATTCCTTTGTAAAGTGTATCTTTAGTGTCGCACTTGGAGTGAGCTATTGCAATGTTGTAGAATTGAGTAAAGTATGGTATTCATGTGTTTTGAGAGTTATGTGTTGTTTCTTCAAGTGAAATAAGTGTGTTATCATGCTGAATTCTTTCTTTTGTTCACCTTTCTCTCACTGATCCAAAACTTAATAAAAACTAAGAAAGCTCCCTAACCAGGCCACTCAGCCTCATCCAACCCTCCTAAACTACACATTGCACAATATTAGTCCTCAATAAATAGCCTTTCCTATTGGAACTACATAACAAAAGGTCTTTTCCTCCCAGAAATATGCATTGTGCAATCAGAGTTCTCAAGCCCAGCCCCTGAGCTCCAGAACTGCACATTTTTGTTCTCCAACCAATCCTTCACTGTGCATTATGTGGTCTCAGTCCTCAAACCTCAACCTTGAACTCCTTGATTGCACAACTACATATTCACTTGGCTTCCTCTCCTTATAGAAATGTGCCGTGGGAAAACCCAATGGTAAATCCCTTAGCCTACCTCCTTGAGTTCCCCAACTACACAATTTATGAGCCTAGCCTAGCCTAAAATTTGCATTGCATAGTCTCAAGGTTTAGTCTAGGACCTTGATTTTGTAAGTACCTCAACTACACAGTTCCTTAAGTTTTTCCTTCTAGAAATGCACATTGCGAAACCTAAATCCTCAAGCCCAAACCTTGAGCTCTTGATTCCCTCAACTACACAATACTTTACGCTTGCCATCCTAAAATTCACATTGCGCAGTCTCAAGCCTAAGACCCAGACCTTGACCTCTAGAACTACACAATACTTGAGTCAATCACTCAACTAGTCCCCAATTCCATACCTAACAAGTGATTTCATGAGACATGTCAGGTTACGGGTCTATCAGATTGATGTCAGCTTGCCTTGAGTGGTTTTCAGTTGTAGGTATTTTATTATGTCATGGCAGGTTGATGATGAAAGAGATGGAGAATGAGGCCATGCTAGAATACATCTCTGAAACTGCGAGGGAAAGTTGATCAATCAAGAAGATACAAAGGGACATCATATTATGACAGTAGCTAAATATCAAGATCACATTGAAGAATCCTTATCTTTAATCCATGAGGAGGAGGAAGAAGAAGAGCATTTTCCATATCTCAAGAAGACAAAAAGAAAGCAACAACAAAGAGTGGCTTGACATGGCCATTTCATATTGAAGTCCATGTCATTAGTGTCATGTCATGTCATGTCTTAGGTCATCATGTGCCACATAATTTTGTGGATTATGAAAACTCAATATTAGAGAAATGTAATGTAAAGTGGAAATCCAAGAGTCATCCATGTAATGTGAAAAGTAATGTAGGAATTCAAATAATCATGGAGAAGTCAAACAATCATGAGGGTAGTCCAAGAGTCACAAAGGAGGTGAATGGTCTCCTCATTTTTTATATATAAACCCTCATTATACAGACAAATGAATTTTCACCTTGGCTCCTCCTACCAGGTATTGGAGAGGAAGTTAGTTGTTTTGGAGGAGAGAGTGAATGTGATAATGCTCCACTATTGGGGCTAGTGGTGTTCACTATATTGATGTACATTGGAAATTTTACTTAATTTAGAAGGCCATTTATTAACATGCTTTCATGCATATGTCATGAATATTGTAAGAATAATCTTTGATTGTTTTCAATGTATGTTTTTTTCATATTTACTAAGGAAAATGAACTATTTTGGTGGCTTTAGTACTTATCTTATTGAAGGTTTGTTATATTTTCTTTAATAATCATTGCTTCCTTGTGAAATATTTCACTAGTTGATCAATCATCCATTCATATGTATATGCTCGTGTGCATTTTCTAGATCAGTAATATTACTTTTCTTTAAAGGGACCACTTTTCTCTTCCCTTTTGGTAGAAGGACCTTGTTAATTTCCAAAACTGAACATTTCACAAGGAATACTCACTTTCTGACCCAAAAATACTTGTTTCTTACTCTCTTGTGCTGAAATTTGTAGCCAAGGAAAATCTACACGGATACATGGCAATCAAGTCGATACTCTAGATGGGTCTCCTACTCCAAATGGTGTGAGGTCTAATTGGGAGTTCACATAAGGGAAACCCCCTTGGTTGAAGGATTTCCAACACCGTCAACACATACTAAATCCAAAAAAATAGTTCATTTTCATTATTATGCATTAACATAGACATACACTGCAAACAATGAAAGAATAATCCGACAATAATTCGCGACTTATGCATGAAAGTTCAATGGCTATGAGAAATTCATATATTAAGTGAAAAATAAAATGATTCCACACTAGCTCCAATAGTGGAAAATTAATTCACCACTTTCTCCAAAGAGATATCTTCTCTCCAATGTCAAAATAGAGAATCCAAAGTGAAAATTCCAAAGTTAAAATTCCTTTCCTTGAGTTATGAGGGTTTATTTATAGAAAATAAGGTGACTCTCCAGCTCCCTTGTGACTCTTAACCTTCCCTTATGAATCTTGAGCTTCTACTATTACTTTTCAAATCCCCACATAACCTTTGAGCTTATAATAACTCTAAGACTTCCTAGCATGGGGGCTTCACTGTGGGAGCAATACTGTAGCACGCAGGTTCAAATTGGGGGATATATAATGAGTAAAAATGACATAATATATTTGGGGATATATATGGGGTAAAGGGTTTTTGTATTGGTAGGTATAAACAATGGAGCTCATAGTTAATGAAAAAATATAATCGGGGATAAAAAATGTTAATGAAAAAATGGATACCTACAATATATAGTGAAAGGAGGGGAATTTTAAATAGGGAAGGTATATTGGGTTTATATTGGTAGGGGGTTAAATAATGTGATTTTTAGAGGCATTTTCCAATATGTACTCAAATTAAGGTTATTTTTTAATATTTCATGATCACACGTGATACATTAGAGGTTAATTAAGTGAAGCCCCTGTGCTTCCTAGTGACTCTTCATAGTTCATGTGTGACCCTTGCGATTCTATATATTTTACATTTTCTTATTTTTTGGAAATATAATAATTACACTCCAAAAATTATGTGGAAAAATACATTGACACATATGTATTTGTAATGACGCTATGAAAAGCCATGGCTTGGCGATGGTGACATAAGACTTCATTTCATCAATGTCAACCTCTTATCTTTGTTGTTATGACTTTGACTTATTCATGATAGATCTCTTCTTGTTCTATATCTTCACCTTCTAAAGGGTCTATGTGATTTTCGGAACCTTCCAAGTCATCATGAGATGCCAAAATTCTATCATGGTCCAAGGTTTCTTTATGTATTTCATGATGATTATTCATTTTGCTCCTTATTTATAAGTTCTCTCTTATAGACTCTCCTTGATGGCCTCCCTTGAGGATGACCTTGCCATGTTTCAATGATAACACCTGCAGAGGAATTGCACTCATGAAAAGCGAGAATTAGTATGGAAATATCTTATTATATCATATTCCTCATGCAATTCACTGATTGAACCTAGGAAAATGTGAATAAATAAGGAGGAGGCTCAGGGATTGCGCTATGTGCAGTTCTAGGAGGTAGTGATGGAGGTGTAGTCACTGTGACTACACAATGCATAGTGGCTAAGGGAATGGAAGAAAGAAATGTTCAGATGAGGGATACAGTGATGCAATGAGGAAGGATTTATGAATGTGATTACATAATGTGCAGTTCTCGACAGACTAAGCCAAGTGATCACATAGTTATGCAGGCCAAGGACTAAGAGAGGCATGATTTTTGATTGAGACTATGCATGCTCCATTGGAATACTAATTGGGATAGATATCGTGTAGTTTTTATGGGAAAGAGGTATACATTAAGCATTTTATTGTGTGTTATGAAACTAGTTCAAAAAATAGAAGAAACGAGAGATCAATGACTTAGAAATCAACCTGTTCAAGGGGGAAACCTCCTTTACATTATATAAATGAATAATTATTGGATGATACAAATGAAAAAAACTCCTTTATATATATAGGAATCCAAGGGGTCACAATATAATCCTAGCTGACATAACAATAACAATGTAAGGGCACACCAATAACAATAATGGGCTTCTATGGGGCATAATAATAACAATATGAAAACTACATGGGCACAAAAATAACGATAATGGGGCTACACTAACAATAAAAATAAGGGGATACACTAGTATTATAGGGACCTAACATGCCCCTCTCCTTAAAAAAATTTTGTTCTCAATTCTTGAGTAGTTCTGGATGCTTCTATATCATCCTCTCATGTCAAATCTTCAACGAGTAAGTTCTTCCACTTTATGAGATACTCTTAAATTAATCGATTTCATAGCGGTCGAGATCTTGTTTCTGTGACTGCTTCAAGTTCCAATATAAATTTTCCTTCTTTGTTAAGTTCTGGCAATATTTTTTAAACTGAGATCTTGTCACCTATAACCATGTTTAAGCATGAAACATGGAAAACTGGGTGCACTCGGGAAGATGTAGGAAGATCCAATTTGTATGCCATAGTACCTACATTTTTCAACACTTTGTAAGGAACATAATACTTTGGTGATAATTTATTATCCTTATTAGCTTTATTGAGGGACATTTGTTTGTATGGTTGTAGCCTTAAAAATACCTAGTCGCCTACATCAAAATTTTTTTCGATGCGATGTTGATTTTCTTGTTGTTTCATTCAATTCTATGCAAAGGTGAGGTTATCATTTAAGAGTTGGAGAATGTTTTTTCGATGCTCAATGTCATTTTCCACTACTTGAACCTTAGAATTTTCTCTTAAAGATGATGTGATGGAGGGTGGATGATATCCATGAAGTGCCATAAATGGGGTCATTTTTGCTGCAGTATGGAATGAAGTGTTATACCACCATTCAGTCAGAGGTAACCACTTGACCCATTGTGTTTGTTTATTAGATACAGATCAAAAAATATATCCTTTCAAACATTTGTTCACTATCTCAATTTTCCCACCAGATTGAGGATGATATGATGAGGTATGAGCTAATTGAGTACCTAAACAAGAAAATAATTCCGTCCAAAAATTTCCTATAAAAATGGGATCTCTGTCGCTTACAATAATCTTTGGGTTTCCATATAGCTTTTGAATTATTTCCATAGATATAGTAGCAAATGTACTGGATTTAAATGGATGAGATAATGCACAAAAGTGTGCATACTTGGAAATTCTATCAACTACCACCATGATGATAATATTTCCTTTGGACTTGGGTAAAATTGTGATAAATACATTGAAACCTCCTCCAAATGTTGACCTGGAATGGATAAAGGTTGTAACAGACCTGGGGCTTAATTATCTCAAATTTAATTTGGTTGTAAACCAAACATTCTGCCACAAACTTTTGAATATCATATTTAAGGCCATCCCAAAAAAAATCCTTTTTGACCCTGTGGTAAGTTTTTAAAAATCCCAAGTGCCCTTTTAATGGAGAGGTGTGTAATTCCAAAAGAATATTTTGTTTGAGTTGGTAATTCTTACAAATATATAAGCGATCTTTGTACCATAATGAATAATTTTTCCAACTAAATGTTTCAGATGTATTGGAATCTTGTTGCAACTTTTGAATGAGTTTCCACACTTCTTCATCATTCTTCCATTCATCCCTTGCTCCGATTATCCACTGAGGTTGGATAATATAAATGGCACAAATCAATGCTTCCACATCCTCATCCTTTCTTGAGAGTGCATCTGTAACAATATTTTTTTTTTTTTTTGTAGATGATTTCAAAGTCATAACCCAATATCTTTGTGACCCATTGTTGCTACTCTTTTGAATATAATATTTATTCCAAAAAGTATTTAATACTATCATGAAATTTTTTTACCTTGAAGAGTCTACCCATTAGGTAAGGTCGCCATTGCTTTTTTGCATGTAGTATTGCCAAAATTTCCTTCTCATAAATAGGTTTCAGTAAATACTTTCCTTTGATTGGATGAATTTCAAAAGCAATGGGTCTTCCTTCTTGCATTAAAACCACACCAATTTCATTTCCTGAGGGATTGCATTCTAGAATAAAGGTTTTTGTGAAGTCTTGCATAGCTAAGCCCAGTGATTGGCACATTGCCTCTTTAAGATGTTAAAAGGCCATATTTGCTTCTGGAGTCCAAGAAAATGCATCTTTCTTCAGTAATGATGTTAAAGGTGCCAATATTATCCCATAATTCTTAAAAAACTTGCGATAATACCCTGTTAGACCCAAAAATCCTCAATGATTCTTTATGGTTGTAGGGATTTTCCGTTCCTTAATGGATTTAATTTTTTTAGGGTCTACCTTAACACCCTCATGAGATACAATATGACCCAAATATTCCACCTCGTGTACCCCAAAGAATTATTTGGAGTTTTTTTTTATTTAATTGTTTATCCTCCAATAGTGTTAGCATCATGTCAACATGTTGATCATGATCCTTCCAATACTTTTTGTAGATTATTATATCATCAGAAAATACTAACACAAATTTTCTAAGGAAGTGCTTGAAAATGGAATTCATCAAACCTTGAAATTTGGAAGGTGCATTAGTAAGGCCAAAAGGCATGAAAAAAAATTAATAATGACCCTAATGAGTTCTGAATGTTGTTTTCAGAATGTCTTCAGTCTTCATTCTAATTTGATGATATCCAGAATGAAGATCCAGCTTGGTGAAGTACATTTCTCGATGTAATTCATCCAATAATTCATCCATGATGGGGATGGGAAATTTATCTTTTATAGTGAGCTTGTTGAGCTCCCTAATATCCAGGCGCATATGCTATGATCCATCCTTCTTCTGCACCAATACTATTGGAGCAGAGAAATAACTTTGAGTAGGTTGAATTATACCAGCCTCTAGCATACATGCAACCATACGTTCAATGTCACTCTTTTGAGCATAAGGATATATGTAGGGCTTGATGTTTGGAGGAACACTTCTTGGAATCAAATGAATATCATGATCATGATCATAAATAGGTGGGAGTCCTTTGGGAGTCTCAAATATCATGGAATTATTGTCTAAGGCTTTTTGTAGATATGGAGAAATGATGATTTTAATGTTTGGACCTATAGCAAGCATAATTTTGAAATTACACCTTGTTTTTATTTCTTCAAAAGATTTGTTATGACATTAGAGTTGATTATATTTCCTTGCTTCCCTGCGATACCCCGTAATTCAACTTCCTTTCCTTCCCAAAAAAAAATCAAGAAAAGTTCTTGAAAATTAAAATCTACCATCCCCAAATATTGTAACCATTGTACTCCTAGTACAACATCAACACCACCCATTGGGATGGAGATAATTGGACTATTCAATACATATTCCCCCATGGTTAGTTTGATATTATGGTACTTTCCATAGAAATTTATAGTTCCTCCATTTGCAACCACCACTTGACACTCTGGTTCTGGGTATAGGAAGCGATTCAATTCCTTCGCTACCTTACAAAGAAAAAAATTATGGGTACTACCCGAATCAATCAGTACTATTACATTTTTCTTCTTGTTATGTCCTTCTATATTGAGGGTTTTAGGAGTGGTAATTCCTGCCAATGCATTATAGGGTATGGACAGATTCATTTCTTCTTCCTCTAGGGTTGGTTCCTAGTGTATATCCTCTTCTTTTGAAGTTTCTTGTTCCTTTTCTTCCTCCTCTTCACAATCTATGTAAAATAATTTATTCTCAGCACACTTATGCCCTTTAGTGTATTTTCTATCACATCTGTAGCAAATCCCTTTTTCTATTTTTTCTTCCAATTGTTATGGTTTCAACCTTGTAGGTTGTGGAGGTAAAGGAGTAGCAACACTTCTATCTATATAATTGTGAATGGTAGGCTTCCTTGTCTCCATAATTTTTCTTTCAAATTTACTTTCCAACTTGAATGCCTTCACCAATGAATCAGGTTCTCAAAGGTGAACCTCATGTTGCATGTTACCCTTTAAAGTCCCTATGAAGACATCAATCCTATGTTTCTATGGAATATCAATTACCCTTATATTCAATTTTTGTAAGTCCTCAATGTGCTCCACCATTGAACCCTTTTGTTTGAGATTTATAAATTGGCTAAAGAAGGTGTTGCTTTTTGTATCCTTAAAATCTGTTATCATTTCCTCCAAAAAACATTGACCAAATGGCAATATTAGAGTCTATGAAATCATGTTTAAAATTTATTTTGTTATCATCAAGAGTTTCATATACTGCCATTTCACCATAAGGAATCATTCCTTGTAGCAGCTTTGTCGAACCTTCCTTCACACTTTCCATGTATGCGTTTAGACCATTATTCATGTCTTCCATGTTGTCTTTCAACTTTTCTTCTATAACATCGATCTTAGCTTCCATGTCATCCATATTAGCTTCCATTCCACTCTTTAAACCATCCATCTTAGCTTTCACACCACTTTTCAATCCATCCATGTCTTTCTTCAAACCATCCATCTTATCTTCCATTTTATTTTTTGTTACTCTTTGCGAGAGAAAAATTTGTTGCAATTGGTCTCGTAATTTTGATATATCATGTTGCACTTCTTCCTCTTCATGAGTCATAGTAGAGCCATTTGATAGCTTAATGGGTGTGGAATTATTTTTGGGTGGCATTTTAGAACCCAATGTTAATACTTGTGCTTCAATATTCCCTTGGAATCACTTCAAATTTATTTTTCAAACAAGACTCATGTAATTTAAAAAAACAAATACACACATGTTTCTTGCTTTTGAGGAGCTCAATATTGAAACTGATGTATCTCTATAATTTTGTATCCCCAAGATTTTATCTTTTTTCATATAGTAGCCCTTTACATTTTCTTTCCAATCCACAATTCAAAGATAATTTGGATTCTTCAAGATAAAGTTATGCCTAATTTCCCAAAATGATATAATTAAGGACTAATTCAGTAGATCAAACTTGTACGGAGTGCAACGTGTTAGTGTTTCAAACTTCAGCTCTGACATTGATACACAAGAAACTAGTGTGAGTGAAATTTCCTTAGAACTTTTAACATAATTCCAATCCGACGTTTGAAACAAAAGCTATGACGATTTTACTTCAACCACCTATTTGAGATTAAATTATGGAGCCTACAAAAACCCAAACTTACTAAGATGATTTCTTCGACAATATAGTGAAACAAGTTCCAAAATTGTTACATGAAGTTTCTGAGGACTTTGGCTCAAATGGGTTTTTTTTCTAGCTTCTAAACCTTCATAGAAAAAAATGTTATAGTGAAAATTCCAAGATGACATGTTTGAAATAGTGAAACCCTAGAATCCAAAGCTCTGATACCAAATGTTATGAAACCAAATCACAAAATAGAAGAAAAGAGAGATCAACAACTTAGAAATCAACCTCTTCAAAGGGGAAGTCTCCTTTAAATTACATAAATGAACAATTTCTGGATGATACGAATGAAAAAACCTCCTTTTTATATATAGGAATCCAAGGGGTCACAATATAATCCTAGCTGACATAATAATAACAATGTAAGGGCACATCAATAACAATAGTGGGATTATATGGGGCACAATAATAACAATATGGGGACTACATGGGCACAACAATAACAATAAGGGGGCTACACTAAAAATAAGGGTATACACTAGTATTATAAGGACATAGCATTGTGCAATGCGTAGTTATTGGAGATAGGGGTTGTGTAGTGCGTAGTTCCAGGAGTCAAGGATGCTTGATTGTGACTTAAGACTACACAATGCACAATTCCAAGAGGGAGAAAAGTTGGCAAGTTGCAAATACATTGAAAGCTCTGAAAAATGACTAAATTTGGGGTCAATGAGGCAAGAGACAACAAGACATGCAAAAAATTCCTACAATAGTGATCTCAAATTCATATAACATCAACACAAGCCAATAGAATGCATAGTACCAAAATCAACATGCATACCCAAAAGCGACACTTATTTCTAAGTGCAACAGTTGAAACGTAGGTTTGCGACACTTAGAATACATGTTATTACACAAGTTTCGACTGCAAAAAAATATTGCGCTAATATGTGGGAATGTTTCTAACGCATATTCTTATGACATATAAGATCAACTAAGGAAGAAGAATGCGCTATAGATTCCTCTAGTGATGCACTAACGTGTGACACTAAGAGTGAGAGGGAGTTTCAAACAATGTTGCATACTAACTGTCGACATGGATTACACAATGCACTATCCCTATCAATTGCACAAAAACTATTAGTAGGGGTTGTGCAGGGTCTATGATTTACTAAATTCCTATTACCAAATATTCACTAGTACATATGGTCAATTTTTTGACACTTTAGTTCTGACAGTTTTGACTTATTGTCAGAAAGTTCCCCAAATTTTCTCAATTTTTTTAATCTCGCCACGCGGTGTCACTTTTGCGATGCTGATGGTGATGTTGTCGCTCTTGTGACACTACGAAAAAGCATTGCTATGGCGGCCCACCCGGCTAAGGTGTCGCGATAACGACAATAATAAAAGATGGTGTCTCTATAATGACGTCCAAATTCTGTGTGTCGATATATTGATGGATATGAAAAGACCATTGTGGAATGGTCACTTTCCCTTTGATAAATTCAAATTGGACTTGGTCAACTAGCGCCCCAATAGCAACAGTTTATTTTAAATATATGGGGCATATTGTAAATATGTTTTTTGACAACTTTATTGTAATAGCGACAAATTTTACTGTAGTAGCGACGGTTCAGAAAGAGTATACGATATTTTGTCTAGTAAAACAACATAATTATTTATTTTCTTTATAAGATAATTTGAAACAATGGCAGAAAAAATTAGAGGTAGAAAACAAATTCAAGAGGGTGACATGGGTGATGGTAAATTTTATTTCGCTTTCAACAAATGTTGTTTGAGAAGTAATGTTAGAGTTTTAACAGCAACAACAACAAAACGTTGTAAGAAATATGGGCACATTGATGGTGGATCGAATGACTATTTTCCTGTGGTAATTAATTAGCAATATATATATATATATATATATATATATATTCATTATCTATATTCATTTTGATTATATAGTAAAATTTTATATTATTTTAATATTTTTTATATACGCACTAATGTTTAATGATTGTTTATAAATTTTATAAAGTCACAGTTGTCCCCTGACTTTTTGCAGAATTAGATTCCACAGCTAAATAGTAGTAGATTAGATGATGTTGCACCACAAGAGAATATTGCAGCAAATAGTAGTACTGGAAATGATGTTGTACAAGTTGAAGAACATGAAGCAAATGACGAAGATGATGTTAATGATGTTATGGAGGTAGATGATGACAATAATGACAAAGTTCACAATGATGGGACAAATCAAAAGCTCCAAGACTTGTATGGTGAGTTGAATGATGATGGTGGAGATAGTGATGGTGTTTATGATGTACCTCTGATTGAAACGTTAAATTAACAATTTTTTGAACACTCAAATGCAACTCTTCTCTCCGCTACATTGTTGCTAGTGAGCTTAAAGGTTATGAATAATTTGTCGAACAGATGTATGACATAGATCCTAAGGTATGAAATATGTATATATGATCACATATATGTAAATTTTGATTATTTTCTTTTTTTTTAGTTGTAATAAATGTGTAAAATAATAATACAATACTCATATATGATTAATAATCTTTACATTAACTAGTTTTTGTTTTTGTTGTAGATTGTTGGGTGAATTTTTGTTACCATCACCAAATAATTTACCTCTCACATATCAAGAGTTACATCCCATTATTAAAGCCTTTGGAATGGAATATAATGCTATATATGCATGTCCTAAAGATTATATTATATATTACAGAGAACATGTGTCGAAAATAGAATGTCTAAAATGTGGTACTAGTAGATATCGAACCAATCAACTAAAAAAAAAGGTGCCTAAAAGGTTCTTTGTCATATTACCATAATTCCACATTTGCAGTGAATTAGGTGTAAGAGCATTACACAGTTTATGGATTACCATTCAATTAATAGAAGTGGAGATGGTGTTATTTGAATACCTGTAGATGGTTCTGCATTTAGGAAAATCGAGGAAAAAAATGTAGATTTTAAAAATTAATCTCGTAATGCCAAGTTTTCATTGGCAGCTGATGGTGTTAATCCATTCAGAGAGCTTAGGTCTACTTACTTAGTGTGGCCTATTTTCGTTATAAATCATAACATTCCTCCATGGATGTTAATAAAGATGGCGACCATAATGTTGACTATGATTATTCCAGGTATTTGATACATTCTTTTTCGAATGTAACATTTTAATTTGTCTCATTGTTTGCATAATATATTTTATTTACTTACTTACTTATATATACATATCATGGTAGTAATTTTTTACCGTAATTTTGAACAATTAGGTAAGTACCGGGTCAAAAATATGAATGTATATATCGAGTCTCTTATTGATGAGCTAATAAAGTTATGGCATGGCATCACTATATATGACATCACTTAACCAATCAAGCATAAGATATTTTATTGTCATGGAATGCTTGTATGGACAATTCATGATGCGCGAGGACTAACACATTTTTGCGGTATGTAATATTTTGTTTCACTTTAATATATTATATAATTATTTAAATTAGATATACCATATTGCATGTTTTTAAAATGATCTCATTGTATAATTTTCATTGATCGATCTATTGCAGATCTTCAAATAAATAGTAGATTTGCATGTCCAGTTTGTGGCCCTAAGATGAAGTATTGTCATTCGCCAGAATTAGGAAACATGGTGTTTGATGAGTATATGCACTTCCTCTCTAGGAACCATAAGTATTGTACTACTGAAAAACATCTTTCAATGATAAAGAAGAAACTGGATTAAAACCATGAAGAATGACACCTCGGTTGTGGAGGTTGGAAAATAACAGAATTAATAATCATAAAGGTACGTAATTTGTCTATATATATATATATATATATATATATATATATATATATATATATATATATATATATATATATATATATATTGTTTATGTAATGTTTTGAATTTTTGTTTTAATTATTGAATTTATTTCATTGTATTTGATAATTATTCTTTAATATCAAGGTCATCATCGTGAAGGTACTAATATTGTACTTCCACCTGGAATGAAATGTTATCCTTCTAAATTCACAAGGTTTTCCTACTATGAGGACCTAAAAATAGATCATTTTTTTGATACAATGCATATCGGGAAGAATGTGATAGAAATGTTATGGAGAATCATAGATGGTGCACATGATAGAGATAAAATTGACAAAAAATTTGCTGACATTGAGAAATTGAATCATGTAATGAAAAGTCTGATCAACTGATCAAATAACAATGGAGGTCAAAATTATAATAATATTCCATGGTTATTAAAAGAGCAACAAAGCAATGATGTAAAAGAGGTCGTTAGAAGAATTCAATTTCCAACAGGTTTTGCTTCAAACATAAATAATATCTTAACGAAGAAAGGTGACTTTGGTGGGTGAAAACACATGATTGGCATACCTTCATTAAGGTAATTTTTTGGTATACATTTTTGTATATTATTGCTTGAATACATATTTTTAATTTTTAATTAATTAATTAATTAATTTATTTTTTCTGTTTAATTTGGAAACCAATAATGATGCATTTTTTATTGTTATAGTTTGCTCTACTTGTATCTCTCCCAAATGACTTCAACAAAAAATTTAAATAAGTTATATATGGTCTTGGTAAATACATGCGGTAGTTAGTTTTTGATTTATATGCAAAATATCGCTACAATTTGTTGTTGTACTTAATGACATGATGTGTGTTAATTTACTTGTAATGTAATGTATATTATGTTTCATTGAAATAACCTTGCGTAATGATTCGCAGATGGTTTTAATTAAAAGAAATCCATAAAGATGAAATACAGTATTGGAAGAGAGAAATTCCATGGCTAATGTGTGAAATGAAAATGTATCTACCTCCAACATTTTTCAATCCACAAGAAAACTAATTGATACACCAAGTTGAGGAGATTGAAATGTGTGGACCAATACACACAAGGTCAATGTGGATGGTGGAGAGGCACTTCAAATCCTTGAAGGCTTTGGTTAGACAAAGAGCACATCCTGAGGGTTCTATGGTGGAGGGATATGTGGTATGTGAATCCATGGTGTATATTAGTCAATATCTTTCTATATTAGCTATGCCAGTTATGGATGTTGTGGATTGCATTTGGGATGTGAACTCCATCAAAAATTTGAAGGGGAGCACCTGTTGGGAAAATTTAGAATGAAGAAAATGAGAGGTAAAATATTTGTTATATATAATACATATACTGTTTCATTTTTTCACATCATGTATAGGATCATATTCATTTAAGTATTACTCTTTCATCATTTATTAATTAATATAATTTACCATGGTTATAAGTTATATTTAATATTGGTGAATTATCATTTATTTTATTCAGGTGCTTAAGATTATGAGGCACTACTTTTATACATTGCAAACAATCTCAAGTGGATGAGTGAATGGATTGAAATATGTAAAGAACATAACGAAAATAGGTTATCATGGAAAGTACTATTTGAATTGGTTAGAGAAGCTTATCGTAGCATAGATGGAAATGTTGCGGACAGGGAAATTTATTTAGCATATGGTTTTAAAGATAGAACGGTAAGAAATTAATTCACCTATTTTATTCAATACTTATTTTATATTATATTTATAATGTGACAACAAGTTTGATTTTTCAGAGAATTTTCTAGATGTGTAAATTATATGATTAATTATTAATTGAGAATGCATCTTTTTCATGTTTGGCATATTGCAGATGAAACAACACAAGGCTATGTGGTGCAATGGTCGTAAATTTCGCATCAAACAACTGGATGATAATAGGAAAAATTTTGATAGTGGGATAACTGCAATATTCTAGGTCACTAATGTTTCCTCCAGGAGTGACATACATCCTCGAGAATTTGAAAATATATATTATGGGTTTTTAGATGATATAGTTGAGTGTGACTTTAATTCCTTAAAACTAGTTTTGTTCAACGTCAAATGGTATAGGCTACGAATAAATTTACGTGATGATGACGTAACTCTTATTCAACATGAAAATGGATTTCCAATGGTTAAAAGATCGCAGTTTGAAGCATGAAAAGATCACTATGTTTTCCAAGCCAACAAGTCTTTTACTCAGAGGTTCCAGGTGAGAACGGATGGTCATTTTCTATTAGATATGATCCAAGAGGAAGGCCAGTATAGTGTAGAGGAAGAAGATGATATTGATTAAGAAGAAGATGATGTAGTAGAAAATGAGAAGGAAGACGCATTGACAAATGAAGAAGATAGAGAAGATAAACTAGGCGTAGGAGACGATGCAACAGTTATTGATAATGATGTCAATGAGGATATTCTTCAAAATGACATAATTGATGATGACTATGACATGGTCAATCGTTTCAACACCGTTTCTAAATCAGATATTGGTATAGATGTCGATTAGTTGGATTAATATCAAGAAGATACAGAAGAAGAATGATACATATGTTGTGTTCTAGTATGATTTGGTATGTTATAAATTTATATTTTAATATGAATGAATTATTGTCTTTAAATAATTTACTTATGTGGCTTTATTACATGTTTCTTATTATGTCAAACCAACAATTAATGGCCATACTAGTGTACAGGGTAAAATAAAATTATGCTTTTATACAAACACATGAAAATTTTGTTTATGACCTTAATTAATTTTTGGTTTGTTCGTATTCTATTTCATAGATTGGGTATTGGGGAAATGAGAGTGATGTGAGGGGATTGGGGGGAGGGGGGGGGGGTGTGGGCGCATATGAGCTTCCACCTTCACATGGTTGGCCTTGTTCAATACAGAACAAAATTTTCTTGAAACCAAGAGAAGCTCATTCATATTTATTTTCATCATCGTAAATGTCATCATTGTTTTCAGATTATTGTAGCAGCGAAATTGTTGTAATTGTTACAAAACATTAGGTCACTTATGACATGATATTACCATGCACCATTATCTTTACAAGACAAGAGTGACCTGTGAATGGGGCCAACATTGATTTTTTTCCAAATTGTTACTGTATGCACTAAAATTTGACATGGACATACTCCTCGCATGCCTTGACGATATAGGATATGGGTTTCTAGACTCAAAGATGACTCACAAACCCAATATGATAATCTTTAGTTGCATTATTACTTAATCCTAATTAACCAAGTAGTGAGACATTGAAAATTCCTAATTAATCATGAAATTAGACAAATATGGATATGACATGGAAACCTCTAAACCCCTAAACCATTTAACCCCCTAAACCCTAAACCTCCAACCCCTTAACCCCTAACCTGTTAAACCCTATTTCCCAACCCCTCACCCGTTTAACCCCCTAAAACCTTAAACCCCTAAGTGGATTGGGTGGTAGGATTAAAATAATGGGATTTGGTGGGAAATTGGTTTTATCTGCGAATGAATGGCTCTCAGATGGTGTCCTGGGTTAACGAACATTGGTACCCTATTCTTAAGTACTCTCCTCTTTTCAAAATTTTATATAATCAATGTTTATGCTTCCACTTTATTGATAATGACAATGTTGTGAATATTTTGGGATCATATTCAGTTCATGGTTGTGGTTTCCTCTCTTCAAATCACTGACATATGGGATTTGATCCATACCTAGAATTACCATGAAATAAATTGGTTTCAAGATAAACTCTTTGGTTTCCTGCTCATTCCTATGAATGACTAATGATGATCGGAAATTCCATTGGCAAATTTCTTTTCCTAGTGGAAGCAGGCCTGTTACAGAGAGATAAACATATCACATGGATTTTGGTGGAGGTGGACTTCGCTGATAGCCTTCATGTAGAGGTGGATATTTATTAGGGTGGCTTCTCTATTAGGCAACGAATTGACTATTGGGTTGTGTGAGGGCGGTCATGTAAAAAATGCTAAGTTGTGACCACCCGCGTGCCTTGTGCACATTCATGTAGCTTTTTTTTTGTTTTCTCCTTGGTGCCTTTGTTCGAGTGGGTTGGGTCATTTGGGGGAGGATGTGTGAAAAATGCTAAGTTGTGACCGTCCGTGTGCCTTGTTCACATTCTTGTGGTCAGTTTTCCGTTTCCTCCCTCGTGCCTTCATTCAGACGGGTCGGGTTAGGTCATGCCATGTGAGGGCGCCCGAGGAAATTTGTTTGGGCTGGTTAATTCAGGTCGGGTCATGTGAGGGCGCCCAAAGAAATGTGTTTGAGTGGGTCGGGTTGGATCGTCTCATGTGAGGGCGCTCGAGGAAACGTGTTCAGGTTGGTCGGGTCGGGTCAGGTTGTGTGAGGGATCCCAAGGAAACACGTTCGGGCAGGATAGGTCAGTTTGGGTCAGGTCGTGCGAAGGCACCCAAGCAAACACGTTCATGCAGGGAGGGTTAGGTTGTGTGAGGGAACCTAAGGAAACATGTTCGGGCCGATTAGGTTGGGTCGTGCCCTGTGAGGGCACCCAAGGAAACATGTTCGGGTGGGTCAGCGTAGATCAAGTCGGGTCATGTGAGGGTGCCCAGGGAAACGCATTCGGGTGGGTTGAGTCAGGTCAGGTCGGGTCATGTGAGGGTGGCCATATAAAAAATGCTAAGTTGTGACCACCCATGTGCCTTGTGCACGTTTATGCGATCCGTTTTTCGTTTTCTCCCTTGTGCCTTTGTTCGGGCGGGCTAAGTCGTGCCACGTGAGGGTGTAATATTCCTAATTAGCTTTTAGCAAGTTAGAATATTAAATTTTGTTTTTTTCATTAAGATAAATGAATAAGAGGGTAGAGGGACCCATAAATCTGCTTAGTAGGAATAAAACCACTTCTAATGTGAATGTCGATCAGTGCATATGTATAGGATCAAGTTGAATAAACCACTCCTTAGTGTGAATGGTGGTCAATGGATGTGGATGGGGTTAAGATTGGCCAAATCAACAATGCAGTCATGGAGGTAGTGGAGATAGGGAGGACAATGCAGTCATAATGGGGGGAATTCTCCCTGAGAGTAGCATCATTATTGAGTGGGGCCAAGGGGGAGGAGGCTCACAAAGAATATAAATAAGGGGATGAAAGCCATAGAGGGTATTATAAATATTGTTTATAGATTGTATTTTATGACTTTCTACACGCTTCAGATGTTTAGTAGAGTCTACTGCACTGTTTAGCACAAGGGTGTTTCCGAGCGGAAATCCCACCCTCATACTCGGGGGACTTCGGGTGCCCACTCAGGAGAGGTTATTTGAGCTAAATTCCATCATCTGGCATCATGCCAATATTCAACCACCTTCAGCATCGCAGTATCTATCAGGAGTTGCGTAATCTAGGAGGGCAGATTCATTGGACGGTTAATAACCCAACTTTTTGAGCTTATCATCTAGTGAGGGGATCAACCCTTCATTTGGAAAGTTAGTGGGGAGAAGTATTAGCTATTTTCTCATAAGATCAGCCACCTCCGAGCAGTTACCCAGCTACATACTATAATTCATCCCTAGGGTTTCAATTTTCATCATTGGTATTTCCAGAAACCCTTTCTGGGTTATCTTGGAATTGTGCTAGAAAGCCCAGATTTCTGATCCTGACATTTTCTGAGCACCCTATCATAAGCTATACAAATTCCTAGTTTCTAGTAGTAGTTATTTCCAATAGGACTGCACAGTCATATCCTCCCAGCAGTTTATGCAGCAACAATGTTTAATGGCTTAGTGTTTTGGGTCATTTCAGGCTTGTTTTGCCTAGCTTGAGTGTCTTTTCCTCAAGATATTGTACTTCATTTCTGCTATCATATATAATAAAATGGCTCAGTGATCTACTCATTTTTTTGATGCATTGGTGTTTATTTCATTTTCCAGTTTTATGTTCATTATTCTTGTTTTTCCTATTTTGAAATATTACATAGGGCGCCACAGGAAACACGTTCGAGTCAGATCATGTGAGGGTGGCTGTATAAAAAATGCTAAGTTGTGACCATCCATGTGCCTTGTGCACGTTCGTGTGACCCACTTGCCATTTTCTCCCTCGTGCCTTCATTCAGGCGGGTCGGGTCGAGTTGAGTCGTGTGATGGTGCCCAAGGAAATGCATTCGGGTCGAGTTGGGTCGAGTCATGTTGTGTGAGGGTGCCCAAGGAAATACGTTTGGATGTGTTGAGTCAGGTTGGGTCATGTGAGGGCAACCAAGGAACGCGTCGAGGTAGGGTCCTGTCGAGTCATCTGAGGGCACCCAAGGAAACGCGTTCGGGCAAGTCGTGTCGGGTTGGGTCGTGCTGTGTGAGGGCACACAAGGAAACACGTTTGGGTAGGTTAGTTCGGTGTCGTGTCATGTGAGGGTGCCCAAGGAAATGCATTCGGGTGGTTCGGGTTGGGTCAGGTCATGCCGTGTGAGGGCACCCAGAAAAACGTGTTCGAGTGGGTCGAGTTAGGTCGGGTCATGTGAGGGCGCCCAACAAAACACATTTGGGCGGGTCGGGTTGGGTCATGTAAAGGTGACCATATAAAAAATTCTAAGTTGTGACCACCTGTGTGCCTTGTGCACATTTGTGAAACCCATTTTTCGTTTGCTCCGATGTGCCTTCGTTCGGATGGGTCGGGTCCTGCCGTGTGAGGGCACCCAAGGAAACACATTCGAGTCAGTTCGGGTTAGGTCATGTGAGGGAGGCTATATAAAAAGTGTTAAGTTTTGATTGCTCATATGCCTTGTGCATGTTTGTGTGACCCGTTTTCCATTTTCTCCCTTGTTCCTTTGTTTAGGCGGGTTAGGTCATGTTAGGGCGTTGAAGGAAACACAGTTGGGTTAGGTAAGGTTGTGCCATTTGAGAGCGCCCAAAGAAACGATTTCGAGTGGGTCGGGTTAGTTCAGGCAGTGTGAGGGCATCCAAGGAAAAGTGTTGGGGTCGGGTTGGGCCAGGTTGTTTGAGGGCGCCCAAGGAAACGCGTTCGTGCGGGTCGGGTCGGGTCGTGCCGTCTGAAGGCACCCATGGAAATGCGTTCGGGTCATTTGGGTCGGGTTAGGTGCCCAAGGAAATGCATTGGGGCATGTTGGGTTTAGTCGAGCCTTGTGAGAGCACCCAACGAAACACATTCGAGCGGGTCAGGTCGGGTTGGGTCGGATCATCTGAGGGCAGTCGTATCAAAAATTCTAAGTTGTGACCGCTTATGTGCCTTATGTACGTTTGTGTGACCCACTTGTTTTTTTCTCCCTTGTTCCTTCGTTCGGGCGAGTCGGATTGGGTTAGGTCGAGTTGTGTGAGAGCGCCCAACGAAACACATTCGGGTGGGTTCGGTCTGATCGGGTCGTGGGAGGGTGCCATACATTTTTATCATGACTATGATAGAAACCCCTCATACTTAAAAATAAACGTTAATAATACTATTTTTTTGAAATTTGGCTTCTAATCCATAATTTATATAGATATATCTTTCCATCATAATCACATATGAAAATATTTTGTCAACGTGTTTCACTGAAAAATCTCTATATAAATACTATTTGGAGATACTATTTTTGTTACAATAATTTTTTTCTTATATATTTATCAATTATAAATACAAATTAAACAAAATAACTATATCAACCACATTAATATTACTAGTCTTAAACATTTCTCCTCCTTCAAGCAAATCATATTTTGACACGTTGCACCAAATTTTTGGCAAATTCACTGGCATCGTTGTTACGGGCTGCAGTTTCTTCACCGTACTGGTTTAACCAGACCTAAGAGTTTTATCTGGAACAAAAACCATTTATTTGTTTTCATTTTCATTTATTTTATCATGAGCTCCCTCAGTTTTGGTTTCCCCTCAAGGTTTCGCCTCATCTGATTCAGAAAGAGCAACTAGCAATTTTTGTGGTAAGATTGGGGTTGGAGCATAAAGCCACAACCTCTGCCAGTTCTGGAGAGGTATTTATCCTACCTTTTGCACAATTTCCCAATTTTATTTCCAACTGTATCTCACTGAAGTTTACTATAAAAAGGTTGTGAATGGTGCTTATATCTTTATGTACGATTTCGATTCCTGTCAAACACATCATACATTATTTCTTGGAAAACCCTCATAATTTATTTGTCAGTGTATTTATGGCTGTGTAAATGTTGAAAAGAGGTTTGAGGGATTGTAATTATTGCAATGGAATATGATAATTCTCAATGGTCAGAGTCAGGTATGGACATGTGTATGGTTGCAGAGGAGATAGGGTTCAGAGTCATGATTTTGCGCAAATGTCATGTTTATGTTTATATCAACCCGATATAATGAATGTAAGTAGTGGAACCCTAAAATTGATTTGGGGGTTTTTAATTATTCTAAGTTATACGATAATGATGGTTTTGCGGCTGAGGCAGTTGCATTACCCAATTATTTGAATGGAATTTTTGTGAAATTTGATGGGCAGCTTTCTGGGCCCAATCAGGAATGACAGAGCTGGGATGGTGCTTCAAATTGTGTCGAGGTAGCCACTGGTTTTTCTGGCGATGCTTCTGATTTTGATTTTTCCATTTCTGGATATACAACTCGATTAGTTCCTTGGTTGCTTCTGGAAATCGCCAACTATTTTTTGGCCTTATTTTGTGCTTTTGGTTTTCTACTCAAACCAAATAAAGCTCACACAAAACTTTAAAAATTTGACTAACCCAAACATGGAAAAATAGAACCCTTGAAAGTAAAAAGTTAAAACAAAACTACAACGAAAACCCAAGGGATGAAAGAATTTATTTTTTAAAACAAAACAATGGAGAAAAAAGGATAAAATGACATTAGAAATACTATCTTGGGTATTTTTTTCATAATGGGCAGGGAGAAAATGGCTCAGTGTCCTTAGTTGTGCTGGAGGATTAATTGTGTCACCTTTAGCTCAAAGTTCAACACTAAAATTTGGATCAAAGGACACCATTATTGAGATTTGTAACCAGGGGAAAAAAGAGAGCTAGGATATGTTCCAAGAATTCTTCTGCTACAGTGTAGTTTCTTGATGATGGCTATGACCTAGGAAGCACCCCGATAATGTCAAGAAATGTTGGTTTTTTCCTTTTTTTAATGATGAATCATCTATCAAGATCATACCTCCCATGAGAGACAAGCTAAGCATACCATCTTTGGCCGACTTATACTATGCAGGATCATACATGATTTCAAAGTTTTGAGGATCATTGAATTGGGGAGAGAATACCCAAGATTATATGGTGTAGTTTTCTTTAATATTAAAGGTGAAGACAATCATCAACTAGAGACCTTAAAACAAGAAGCAATTCATGCAAAAGTTTTTATAAAGGTCAAATTTCACATACAAAATTGCATTCTAAATCAGACTGGGTAGATGATTGACCTAGAGAGTAATATTTTATGATTATATGTAACATAATTTAAACAAAAATTTCAACACATAGATCCACTTACTCAACAAAAATTTGGAGAGAAAAATATTTCAAAGGATATCCCAATTTGGAGAGAAAATTCTTGTCGCTTTCTCCTTAGAATTTTTTTCAACAACACAACAACTTCTCATGTGAAGAATTGATCATCGATCATTTGGTTGTAATGCATAATTATATCTACTCATTAAAATTTCCTTAAGGATGTCCTAAGGAGAAATATTTTTTTTAAAATAATCAATAAGTGCTTTGTAATTCAATGTTTGCAATTTTTCTAGCATCTGGTGTCCCTATATTTCTCATGGAGAAGAATGATCCAAGCGATTCCTAGACTACCTCACCTTATTTGATGATTTGTATGCTATTGAAGAGTTTCTATTCTCATATTCAAAGTGAATGAATAATTTTCCACAAGCATTTATGACTATCCCATCATAGAAAATTGCCAGATCATATAGAAAGACCATTATATTCTAAAATAATTTTCCCAGTTCTTTCACTCCCTTCTTTTGATAGAAAATTCGTTCTTTGGATGAGATTGAATGAATAAATTCCTCATAGGGATTTAATCCAAAAGCAAAGGATGATTTAACAAGTTCACAAAATTCAATCGAATCTTTCTTCTGTGGATTGAAAGAAAGAGAACCATTGAATGGAAGATGCGAAAAAAAAAAACTTTATAATCAATCTCTAGGAAAGTATTATTCCTTTAAAACATTTGAATCCCTAAAAATCCAAGTTGTTGAACCAATTTCTTTGCTGATCTTTCATTTGAAATATCAACAATATGAAAAGAAAAGAAGAGAAAATAAAAAGGTATATATATATATATATATATTAAGAAGAAATATCCTTGGTAACAATTTCCTGCACTCCAAGTAGATGCTTCTCCAGTTACGAAATGATGGAATTCTCATATCTTCTTTCCCTCATATGCTTCATAAGCCTAGATATTTCAGCAAGCTCATTTCCTAGCTCTTTGGTAAATATGTGTCTCCGAGAAACACAACGAGCAAGAACCAAATATCCAAACCTGCACTAAAACCATCTCAGGATAAAAATTCAATCAGAAGGTTCAACTCAGAATTTTTCCCTCCAATTGATTGTTGTTCAACCATAGATCTCTCAAATGAAAAAGGCGTCCCAACTAAGTTGGGGTATGACCATGGAGGGGATTTTATCCAAGATAAGGTGATAAAATTCATTCATACCGATGATGATCTCACCTCAATATAATTTTATAGGAATACCACCACACTTTAACTTCCAAAAGTAAAGTTGGACAACAACACAGAGGTGATACTGAGAAGTCTGGCAATAGGGGAATTTTGAGGTCTAAAATGGGCCTCCTAAGAAAAATTTACAACCAAAATAAACTTTATAAGAACCAATAGGATTCAAGATGATGATGTCAACCATTGGGGATGATTCACCATTTTTAAAGTAAAAGAATAAAAATAATAAAAATAATAAAATAATAAAACTACTTTTTCAACTCGTATTTTCAACTTATCTCTCAAATTTTTTACTCAAATTTCGAGGAGGAGTACTCATTGGATGAAAAATTTAATTCCTCATCCAAGGAGTACCCATGCTACATACTTTTGATGGACCCTACTACACGAAAAATGAGAAATACATGAAAAAACGTAATTGCAATCATGTTTTTCATGTAGTAGGATCCATCGAAAGTATACAACATGGGTACTCCTTGGATGAGGAATTAAATTTTGCATCCAATGAGTATTCCCGCTCCAAATTTGAGTAAAAAATTTGGGAGATAAGTTGAAAATATGAGTTGAAAAAGTAGTTTTTCATTTTTCCCACTAAAATTTGATGATGTAATCAAATCTTCCTTTATTATATCCACTATTATTTTATAATTTCCTTAGGAGGCCCTTTTCAGACCTCAAAATTCCCGTAATGTGGCTTTCGGAACTTCGACGACACCAGGTGTAATTGATTTCACATGATATACTTATTCCATGAATGAGCTCATCGACATAGAATAGGTTGTGAGATTGTTGAGACAATGGAATTATTTGCAACCACTTCCAAAGTGACAGAGAGGCTGCGAACCTGTAGAACAACATGGGTAAGTGCATCCATGTCACAAAGGTTCAATATATTGAAAATTGTTATAGAAGATGTCAACAAATATTATAATAGAAAATGTATTGTTGCAGTGAAGCAAAATATATTATGGTTGTGACAATTCCTATCTCTAGTAGTTGCGGTGATAATTTTAAGTTTCACTTCCTTGTAGGCTTTCCACTCTATCTTTCTATGATTGCAACAAGTGGGTAGGGAATTTAAAATACTAAGTTACACGCTAGAATGTTGTCGGTGGGCTAATTTCATTTACAATATTGAAAAATGCACAGTAATCCAATTTCCAATCGACGAAAACCACTTCTAATAATATTAGAAGGATTCTTTCTTGACTGTCCTATATTATGTGTTATGGCCTAATATGAGTTGGTTGATGGAAATTTTTATTCAGATGCCTGGTCATGGTCACATCATTTATTGTTTATTCATCTCACAATCATAAATTTGGAAATGATGTCCATATAATTTTCCATTTCTAAACAGTGTCGATACAATTTCAAGATTTAAATTTGGGCAAGTATTCTTTATCGTCTCCACTAAACGTGTCGACACAATTTCAAGATTTAAATTTGGGCAACTATTCTTTATCATGTCCACTAAATTTTTCAATACAATTTCAGGATTTACATTTTGGAAAGTATTCTTTATCGTCTCCACAAGTAGACATATTGAAAAACGTGCAGATACAATTTTCTGTTTCTAAACAATGTCGATACAATTTTTCCTTTGTCTCTATGGGCTGTTCAGGTGTTAAGGTGATATAGAATCATGTAAATTCACATGGAACATGATATTTTTCAATCCACCTCAGCGTATTCATTCAATTTTTGTTCATTTCTCAGGTTTGTTGCTCGTTCAACATGGCGAGGTTCGAGGGTTTGATAGGTGTATTTTGTGGCTTGTTGAGGTTTAAAATTCTATAGCTTGTTGAATAGTGTTACTTTGTATCTCGTCCATATATGGGTAGATGCATTTCTTTAGCTTCAATGCATCCATGATATAATGTAAAAAATATAAATATGTGCAAATCGGTGATCTTAGAAAGGACATGAGTGAGAAATAGCCATCATTATCTTGCTTGTGTAGTACTAGTATGACTTTCTCGGAGCACTGGTACAAGAATCATGGTACTTTATTTTAGTTTTTTCTTGCCCAACATGATTTTTTCATAGTTTCCTTGTGCCTCAAAGACAACATCGATATTTTGGGTGCATTGGATAAGGAATGAATTCATCCAGACGGGGGATACAATTTGGGTAGCATCCATGATGAAATACAAGTGGCATTAATAGGAATTTACTGTATCATAGAAGAATCCAAAAACACAATTTTATAATGTGTTGTGTGGATTCCCTTATTTATAATTTTATTCCATACCCTGTAATACTTTCAAACAATTATTCTTCACAAGTCTTGTTTCCTTCATTTTCGCATAAGATGTGCATTCATTTGTTGATGAACAATGTGATGTGTCATACCATTTATAATGTGAAATTTTCTCATGATAACTCTAATGAAACCCTCATAGTTGTTATGTTAAGGTTATATCCTACTCTTCATTCTAATGCCTGGTCATGGTCACATTATCGATTGTTCCACCGAAAGAAAACAAATAACTTTACCTTTTCCTTTGAAATGATAATTTTATGTTTTTCTTTACAGGAATGTCATTTTATGTGTGTAATTAAAACAAAATAAGGAACCTTAGTGGCGTGGGAGAATAATATAACCTTATTGACTAATTTTAAGGTGTGATTTTGATCGAAACTAGGAACAATTTAATTCGTGATGTTCTAATTGCCTTTAAAATTATGATTTAAATATTTTAATGTGCTCCAAATTGGCGTAAGGTCTCGAGATTATAATTTAGATAAATAAATTAGCTTAGATTTATTTGTGCATGAACATTGGCTTGTGTGTTCTAGTGTATATTATCTCCATAAGTTTAACATATGCCAACAGTCTCATCTATAATTTCAATGAAGGTGAAAAACAATTACACTGTCGACCAAACAAAGATTACATCATCCTCTAAATACCTTTAAATTAGACGATAAAACTGACCTTTTTGTGAGACTTAATGCCCGACATCAAAACCATTTATTACCGGGAATCTTGTGGGAATGTGAGGATGCATGCATCTATGAATTTAGTTCAGCTTGGGGAGTCATCATTGCAAATAAAGACTGCATTAAAAAATGCAATAGATGGAGTGAATCAAAAACCCCAGTCCAGGGATGCGTGATTCATCCATTTAACTTCCAAATTCCCAACTCCTCCTTTTGGCATTGCTTTGCACCTGTCGGTGCAATTGCTAGTTATATCTCGCCTCATTTTTACAATCCTATTGTTCCATAGTTTATTATATCACTAAACCAGGAGATTTTACAACTTTCATTAAACCATAAGATTTTACAAATTTCATTAAAAGATCCACTTCGATAAGAAATTTTAAAATAGTGATGGAAAACCTGCTCTGCTTTCATGGTAAACTGAAAATCACAAATTAATAACTGTATGCAATTTCAACTTGGAAAAATATGCAATTTCATGGATGTGAAAGGGCATATGAAGAGAATGGACACTTATAAAACTGTTGTGTTTTTCCCCGTAAACTGAACATGTTGTGTTTCCTCCCATAAACTGAACATGTTGAACTTCGTATTGGTGTATTAATTCACAAATAAAATCGGACCCTCGTATTTTCGTATTGTGCATTGTGCTTGCAGGGATTAATACAAATCAAAACTTGTAAATTATATATATATATTATCTATCCAACACTTCAAATCAAGATGATTTGTACTCTCACAAAAAATTGTATACAAATTACTCATGGAAATTGAATGTGAGGAGAAAAAATTCCCATTAAGGAAACTGGTGAAGTAGAGTGTAGAGGATGTGAGTGAATTTAGTTGGTTGTCTTATTGTTTCCTTGAGTTTTTCTACAGTGTTGGATTTTTGTATTATTTTATATTTCAGAGTGTAACTGCTTGTATGCAAAGAATATTTGAGTGAAAATTTCTAAGAAGGAGGGCCATTATTAAAGAGTGTTTCTACAAGAAGTACATGCATTCCATTTTGGATTCAATGTTGACCTTGAAACATCTTTGTGGGCTCAGTGTATGAGACAATTTAGTTTGTTTTTGTTCTATATTTACTTCATGTCTATAAGGAGATATATTATTCTTCAAGTTTCCTAAGGTGGTTGTGAGTGAGATCCTCGTACAAATGTGATTCTAGGAAGCACATTGCATGGCTAAGGCTAGAAATATTAGAGTTGCATAATACACCTATATTAATGCAAAATACTAGATGCATTCTCATATATTAAATTATGAATTTCCTATTTTTCCTTTCCTGAAGTTACCACTATAAGAATTTAATCCAACTATATAGAAATGGATACAAAATTTTGGATACACCCTCATATAATAAATATGAAAGTGTGCTAGCTGTATTTAAATTAATCATCATTTTTTCTCCTTGCAAGTGAAAAAACTAAAGAGAAATGTGTGTTCTTAAGTCAGGTTTCCTCTTTGTTGCCTCAGAATTTGGGAATCAGGATCTCTACCAATTACATGGTATTGGATATGATGCAGATGTTGAATCATCTTCTGCTACTCTCATGGAAACTGGAGTGATTTCAGCTAGTTTTCTTCCAGCACAGGGGCCTCAAAATCCTTATTAATATTGACGATATAGAGAGCCTTATTCCACTCATGGACATGAAAGTTAGCGATATTTTTGTTACAAAAGTTAATTCATTTAGAGTCTCCTTACAATATAACTCTGTTATAACCTCCCTGAAGAGCCAATAAAATTCCTTAAATCAGACCATTTGTCTTGCATGAGTTGTGGGAGAATTTTCCTAAGAAACCAACTTGGCATGTATGAAAATATCATTATCATCATTTAATACACAACCAACCTTTGACACCCTCGGATTGTTTCTGGATGCCCCCATCAAAATTTAGATTTATTGCTGTGGCAAGGGGATCCTAAGGAATGGTGAATTCTTTGATAAGGGAGGTTGATTGGTAGGGTGTTTTCAAAGACTTCAAAATATGTGTCTCCTTTGGTTTTTTGCATATTTTAGCTAGAGACATTTTAACTGATTCAACCAAAGCTTATTTTATCTGGACCAAAACCTTTTCAACCATGTATATTTTTCCTTCAAAAGTTCTGGAAATTGGGTTTTCCTATGTGTATCTAATAGGTTAATGCACGTAGATCCTCATCCCATTATTGTATAAGCAACCAACTATGCAAAATGAAGCACATTCTAAATGCCATTGATGATTGCAAACTTGATCCATGCATCTATATTTAGTTTGTGTAAATACTATATTACTCCATGGAATTTAGTTGGGAAACAGAACGATGTCAACTTAAAGGCCCTAAACCAATAAAAATATTTTGTAGTGTACTTACTACATGGTTCTTTCCAAGTTTATTCCTAAGATAGTTTGATAGGAAGTG
Source organism: Pinus albicaulis (assembly GCA_034641835.2). Lineage (NCBI taxonomy): Eukaryota > Viridiplantae > Streptophyta > Pinopsida > Pinales > Pinaceae > Pinus > Pinus albicaulis. Next base: position 44,528 of record JAXQQM020066691.1, read on the forward strand.
CGGATTTATGAGGAAAAGAGAATGAAACTTTACTATAATGGTTTTAAAATAAGTAACTATATATTTTCCTGTTTTATTGATATCATTGGTTCCTTGTGTAGCAATATTCAATGAAGTTGATTAGGTTCATTCTAGTATATCAATTGTTACCAAAGCCTTGTAAGCTGCATGGATTTTTCACCATTTTCTGAAGGGGGAATTAAATTTTCTATGAAATTCATTAATTGTAAATGTAAAGCCACACCATAAAGACACATGGTTTAATTATTCCAAAGAAAATGTTTTCATTTTATTTTGGTATTATGATCATTTAGAATTTTTCCACCTCCTGTCATTGTTTGTGAAGTGCTTTCCTTTCCCTTAATAAATCTTATGTTGCAAATTTTCACCATGTCTGTGCCAAAAATTTCTAATCTCATTCAAGGAGAAGATCGAGTGTTTTCCTTAATTACATTCATGTTCTCTTGTTTTCCATCTATACGTTCTCAGGTGGGATTTTTTTTGGTTTCATTCAAGTTGAATATAAGTTCATCTCTCTTATGAGATAAATGTTTTTGGCTTCTTTGTAAAACTATGAGTTAATGAATATCTGAAATCCTAGTTTGTGTAGGGTAATATAGCACATTGTGATATTGTGTTTTGTTTCTCTCTTTTTCTTGTGAGGTTGTAAGGTTCTAAACTATCATATTTTAGAAGAAAGAGTTTAATTCTATTTTGTTTTCTTGGTCTCTTTTTGTCTCGTCTACTTGTGTTGTTTTCTAATATTTAGCAGTCATATTAATTTACATATTTACTAAGATTTATGCTTATTTATTTGAATCCAATTATGTTGATGTCTTTGATACACTATTTTTGTTTCACAGGCTTTCATGACCATATAAGTGACAAAATTCAACACCATTACCCTAAGGAAGGATTATGAGTTCAACTCTCTTCCATAAACCAAATATTTGTGTTGTAGGTTTCTTTTTCAGTCCTTCAAATACAGAAGTCCTACAAAAATAGAACAACATATAGATGAAGATTTTGCTTTGAATTTTGATTTTTAAATCCCCTGGCCAAGTATCGGAATAGCACTGAAAATGGTAACATTGGGCATGATTTGTGCAATAAATTGTTGATTTAGTATAAATTTTTTGGTTTGATAGAGGTGTCCCTTATTCATGTTGCTACCAATATGCTGATAATATAGATGACTTGATGAATTCACATACCTTTTGCTAATTCTTCCTTAATCAATTTAAGAGAGAGGGTGAGAATGCTTAGATTTTTTTTAGTGAACTTTTTAAATTTTTAAATTTTATATGTATAGAAATAAAATCCATATAATGAATAATGCTTTTTGGAAACACATCTTACATATCATAACAAAACAATATAATTCTACTTCAAGAATCATATGTCGTGGAGCCAAGGGGTAGCCATATTTGTTTCCCCTCCTTATATAAGAAAGGAGAGCTACTTGTTGTGTTGTATGCTAATCTGAAAATTTAGAGAAGAAACTGTCATAATATTTCTATTTTACTGTTTATTCTCTTTAAACTTGAATGTCATTTGCTGGTAAATTTTTACTCTTTAATGCACAAAGTTTATGTATTAGAAAGGTAAATTTAGAAAATATTTCAGTTTTCATTTTATGTTTTCAAGTTAGATATTGTTTTCAAGTTTTCACATTTTTAATTGTATTGCAATGTGGCAGACTGATCGTGGCATGGGAACAACCTCAGGATAGGTAAAAAATAACAATTTCGCTTTCAAATTAGTTTCTTTATCTTTAATTATTATTATTATTATTTTATATATTTCATGGTTCTTATTATTTTATAATGTGGCGGGATGACCACGGAAATGGGCTAACCAAAGAGCATTTAAAGTGCCAACCTTTCTCTATCTTTAGATATTTTAATTGTTTACATAATTGAAATAATGTTAATTTTGTTCAAATACGCAGACGCCTGGCCATGGTGCACGCCATGATTCCCTCAACAAGGAAGATTTGTATTCATCCCAAAGTCCATTTATTTTTCTGTGAAAAAACATTCAAAACACAAACAAGGAACTTGAGCGTTTGATAGACATTGTGCCTCAAACACCTAAAATAGAACAAAAGACATTACCAACTTCAGACATGTGAGGTAATAACCAAAAATCAAAAGGATTTTTTTTATTGTTATGCATAAGATCAATTGTGATAGGTTGATTTATAACTTTTACATTAACTAGACTAATAAAAAAAATCTTTCGTATGTAGCCTTTTTTGCAGCCTGTCGTCCTTGGTGTTGGTGTCAATGGGACACAAAAGTAAGATATTCCCAAAGAATCCCCTCATAAATCTTGTACACCTTTAAGTAGCAACCAAGAAACACACCCCCAAGAAGACACACAGCCAACCGTTGAACGTGGTGGTAGTGATGAGGGTGATATGGCTAAATTTACAATTGCATTTTCTGGAGCTACACGTGTTACCTTCACAAGGACCATTCCAGGCACGTTTTTGGTGAACAATTAATGTGCTCCTATAAAAGAAAATACAACTCCGATGTAAGTTTTAATATTTTAACTGTTTCATGTACTATATCTAAAACATATTTTATCATGATTATTATTTTTAAATAAATGATAATATATTTTTCTGTGTAGGAAACAATGATTTATATAGGGCCTTCAAGAGCAAGGCATTGGTAATTTTTGGCCCAACCATATGCACAAAGCAAAATTTCAAAATTTACAACCTGGAAAAAGAACTTATAGATTATCTAGAAGGCCTTTTTGGGGCGGGCACATTTGATAGAAAAACGGTCGCCCAAGAAGTTGGCCAATATTTGAAATATACGCGGAACACCTATATGAATTACTTGAAAAATAACTCTGATACGAGCATTCTCTCCTTATTACAGAGAGGAAGCAGAGAGCACTCATCGAGGATGGAAAAGAGAACAATGCCAAGAAAGAAGGAAAATTCTAATTGGACCCGGAAGGAAAATTAAAACTTTAATTCAATAGTTTTAATTTTCTCTATTTATGAAATAAAAGTGTGCTACATAAATAAATTCAAGCTTTTGAGGATAGGTTTTCTAACACCTCGAAGGGAACCAAAGCTAGGATTGAGAAACAAGGCCAACACAAGCTAAGCTAGGGTGGCTACTTGAAATTAGTCGTAAGAATTGTAAGTTTCTAAACATCTTATTAATTGTATCGCCTTCCAACATTTTTGTAATCCCATAAAATAACATTAAAAATACACAATCTTATGCAATGTAGGGTCACGAATTTGGAACTGAAACCATAAATGAAGAGAGAGAAATTTCTTTCTGTTTCGGCTATGAAGCCATAGTTGAACATCGTAAAAGTTTGAGACAAGTCCCAAGATCCAGTATCCCTGATAAGGTAATACATTAACCTTTCAATATGTTTGTTTTCATCCAAAAATTTAATTTCTAACAACTTTGTTTAAATCAGGGGAGCAACACTTTAAATGGGCCAAATAACCCCTTTGTAGAGAAGTGTGTTGAGAGTGAAATATTTCCAGAACATGGTCCTCACGTGAAACCTGATCATTCTAGTGGGGACCAAGCTGACAATGCTGCTATCAGTGAGGCCCACGACGGTAATTAATTTCTAATTATACATTTAGGGTTGTGTCATTATACCATTTTTGTTTAAATGACAGAGAATGTTGTACTTGAGCATCCTACCACTGAAGTGGAACATAGGCCAACAGTTCCAACGATGATAACTAGTGCACTAGGTAAATAATGTCATTGCAATTTTTTTATTAATATTACTGAACTACTTCAATGATATTAAAAAACTAGAAATTTAAATTTAATATTATTTGTTTTTGTAGGCAATGCCCCGTCACTACATGAGATTAGACATCATGAGTACCTGACTAGGTTAGCTATGTGCGAAAGGCACCAAACACAAGTAGAGAACAATGATGTTGATAATGTAATTAGGGGCTTTAGAAATAGGAAGAAGAAAAATAAGATTTGATTATGCAAAATATTATATTATTATAAGACAGATGATGAATGATGTACCATACTTAGAATTTTTTTTTGCGTTATATAAAAACTCATTTATAATACTATTTTTATTCCATACACTTTCAATGTTTTCTTGTGTATTTTTTGTTGCATTGACTTTTAATTAGTTATTAAATATCTTTTTTTGTGCTCATGTTTGTAAAAATGAAATATAGATTAGGTATTTGGGAATTGAGAGTGATGTGAGGTGGGGGGAGGAGGGGCTATAAGAGCTTCCACCTTCACGTGGTTGGCCATGTTTAGTAGAGAATAATTTATTGGGGTGATTTAATCTTGGAGAAAACCTCCCTCGATCCAACGTAGCAACAAAAAAGTCACTGTTGACTTAGTTGCTACTCTTTTAGATCATGGGAGGCTTGTTCCAATTTCAGGCGACTCTAATAAATTTTTCTTGAAATGAAGATGAGCTTATTGAGGTATGTTTTGACATTGTCAACATATGTTCCAACATTATCATAAGAATGCATCTTAGAGTAAAAAATACTACAAATATTACTTGTATTTATTGTATAGATAATTATGGATGTTTAATGACTTGAGAGCGCAAGTATAAATCCACTTGCATCAGAAGAAATAACAACTATCTGCATAGCAGGGTTCCTAAATGTGTTACAATGGATTGAGGCGGATATTTCACTCTTAGAATTGATTATGAGAAGGAATATTGGGATAGAGAAATTGGCCACCTTAAAGGAGTTTCCAGAAACAACATATGTAATACTTTGGGTCTTCATTTGACATTGTGTGTGTGCATGTGTGTCACTGTGATTGTGTGGTGTGCATGCTCCTTTTCATTGTTTCTAGAAATTTGAAAGTTCCATTTTCAAAATCTATATTGTTATAATTTTTATTTTTATTTATTTATTTATTTATTATTATTATTATTATTATTATTATTATTATTATTATTCTGGTGATGTAGATAAGCAGAAATAATATCTATATCTCGAATGTCAAAGAATGATGTGTTTTTGTGTCCTAATGTTTTCTCTATTATGGAGAGATATTTGAGACATTCAATTGGTTGCAAATTGTGTCCAAAGTTCTATTTGAGCTTGTACGTTCCCAAAAATACCTAGACAAGGATGCAGCTCTGCATTATCACAAAGCTATCAAATTTTATGACAGTCTTGCAAAACAACTTGTCAACTAGGGTCATGTCCTGGATCTTTTTTCTTGTGCGCTTGACCAAGCTCGTAGTGTCACATTTTGTAAGTTCCTTTACACTTCATAATTCAAGATGAAGCTTGTTCATGATTATGATCTGGTTTTCTGTATGTGTTTTTTCTCCTATTTGATTGTAAGTTTGAACATGCTTTTAAACATTGAAACCTTTTTTGTTTTTATACTATTAATATATTGAAATATACCACAATTCATGAATTGAAGTTTCATGTAAATAAATAACATATTGCTAGAATAATATTTTAATATTTTAGAGCGTTTAAGGTTTTGGCACCATCTTGGTGGTTTACATCATATTTTGACTTGGGAGCATGAATTCTTCCTGTTTCAACTATGTGTAGGAATAATAATGCTATAATCATGTCCCCATCAAATGTTAGTTTCTCATTTGAGTTTCAAGGGTAAAATATACGTCTTTGGTGCAATTAATTTCTATGTAGTTGTTATGTAAATAATGATCACATATGAAATCATTTTTATTAAGTTGCATGAGTGTTATTTGTAATATTGTATGTTGGAATCATAGCTACAAGACGTTAACTTTATTTATTCCTTTTAGAGTTTCACCATGGCCCCATTACTTCAATCAATTGATTTCTTGAATATATAATTGTCAACCCACAACACAGGAAATAACCATCTTCTGGCTTACATTATTTTATTAGGTCACGGGCTAGGGTATTTATGGAACTACATGCATTCCCATATTCCTTTAGCCATGCTGCCTTATACCTTCAAAAGATTGTCCATGGTTTAAATTAATCTGTTGATATTGCTAGCGAGTAATAATGGACCATAATCTAAGTTGAAACTGTATAAATTACCTTGTGTAGCAATTTATTGAGCAGAATCAAGTCCCCATAAAATTATTGGTTTTCCCATTTGAGTTTCTTAGATAAAAATATCTGTCTTTGGTGCATTTAATTTCACTGTAGTTGTTATGACGGGTTTTTCTATTATGCATAAATAATAATCATATATAACACGATTATGGTTTAAGTTTTCTCCCTCTGAGTCTAAAGATCAAAACAATTCTTATTTTCACTATCTTTGCTTTGTTCTTCCATTGTTTCCATCTATTTCTACAACTATAGAAACATTCATCATGTACCTGCAATCCTCACTAGGAGAGCATGGAAGAACAATCACAACTAAACAAAATATAAAAATACAAGAGACTAATAGAGACAAAAACAATGTAATAAACAAAAAAATAGAGATAAAATACTTATCTTTTGAGAACATGTCACTTCCTTCATGATTTTTGGATTTATTGTGTCCATCTGCAACTTTATCAACTCCATCCACATCATCATGAATATTTAGGGTTTTTACTTTCACCAGAAATGTCTAATCCTAAGGTTTTTTCCATGAACCATAGGGATTTTATTTTTCAAACCCCTTTTTCATACTAGGGTGTATAAACCTGAAATATGACATGTTTTCTTTGACATATATCAACCAAACATCTTTAGTCAAATAACTTGACTTATTCCAAACATTGTAGCAGTTTTTATTGCAATGTACAAGGAGTAAGCTTCATCATTATCTTTAACATTTATTTTTTCCAATTCAAATATTGAACTTGAGATTTTTAGCCTAGGATGATTAAAACACATTCATATCCCTTGAGATTGCTTTAGAATTTAATTCCAAAGAGGAGCTTGGCCTCTTTTATACTATAACAAGATTTCTATAAAGGTGTCCTTTCTTCTTGATGTTCAACATAGTTCATGACAATAAATGTTGATGCCTTTTAATATTTGGAGCCTAAGTACATCCATCCTCATATTTTATCTTCCAGAATTTCGTTTCATATCAGTCATCAATAAATATCCCATATAACATTTCATAAGTTCCAAGAAACTTATTTTCTGAAATCAAAAGGTTAGTGTCTTTTCCAATGAGAGAACAAACGTCATAAAGAATTTAACTGTAAAATATTTTAGACTCCTTATATAACCTTAAGGGTTTCTTACTGATACAATCGGTCTGTCAATATTCAAGAGATATAAGGGATGCCAAGAAATTTTTTTCAAAATGATAATTGAGATTTTGATTTTAATACATACTTCATATTTTAATGTGGATCTCTGGCCAATATAAGTTAGGCCATCTTTCAACTCAATCAGTTCATCTCCCAGTAATGTCCTATGTCCTTATTTTATGAATAGAACAGGGTGACATAAATTAGGCTCGTTAAGGAATTAAGAGAGGTTTACGGACATAGCTTAGCAAAAATTACAGTGTTATATGCAAGACTTCATGTAAAGAAGGTATGATTTAATGATGGACATCCTCTATTCTATGACCTTTGGTCTTACTGAGGAATATGATTATATCATATTAGCGCTTCTTGTCTATACCGCAAAGATATTAACTTTTACTTCTAATCACCTTTACTAAATTTCAAAATTTGGACCTTTGGTCTATTTGCAGAGGTAACAACTCGGTTTAAATCACAGATATGAGACTTGATCCTTTTTTTATATGTTACAGAGATATACTTACAGGCTTCCACACATGACTTCATGTTGCCATAAAGAATAGGTTCAAACTTTCACAGAGAGTATGATCAAACCTTACAAGAGAATAACTCATGCTTGGAATTCAAAAATATTATAGACATTATTTCCACAGTGAGCTCAGACCTCAAATTGATTTATAAAGATATAACCATAAATTTCATAACCTCAAACCTCAATGAGATAATGACCTGAGATTTTATACACATATGATAGCTCAGACTTCCTCAAAGATATAGGCTTAGAATTTGTCATCTTTCCACAAGGATATTGAGCTCGAGCTTGTCACTTCTTAGAGTCTTCAAAAATGTTTTTCTTTTGATCACAAAATATATCAGCTTCCAAATACGATCATGATTTTACAATACTATAGATTATATGTGAGATGCATACTAGAACCTACACTCTTAGAAAATTTTCAAACTTCAAGGTACTTTATGTTTCTTCAAGGAAATTATTTAACATGAACCCTTCAATAATACATAAGGATATTGTTAGCATTTTTTTTACTGATACATACCTCATATTTGCAGACTCGTCATACATGAAGACAAATTTGTGCTTCCTTTTTCACACAGTACCTTCATAAAACAAGAATTGAAAATTCCCTTCCTATTCAATCTTTATCGGTTTCCTAAACAAAATATGAGGCTTTTAGATTGTTGATTCCAAGGATATATTGCATTCTAATCAAAAAAACCTCCTAATATAAGATAAGGACCCCAGGCTATCATAGGTCAACCTTGGAATCTTGACCTTCTTCGAACTTCTGAGATTTTTCGGTGAAAGATTCGATGCTATATATATATATATATATATGCATGCTTATATCTGAGATTAGTTCCAAGCCAATAATTACTTACTCTCCTTTATGGGTATTTGGATAAATAAGACACATAAATATTTCTCTATTTCTCAAGATTACTTTTATCATATAGATTCAGTCCTATTTGATAGAATTCAACCTCCATAATGCAATTTTTTTTGTCATAGTGGTGATTTACCTTGGTAAGAAGATTCTATATTTTGATTAAGCATCTGAAACTATGGATTTGACTCTATTGTAACGACCTTGATTCAAAAATAGACCTTCATTATTCTAAGATAAGATTATCAATCCTTCTTTACACCATACATTTGACCTTGAATTACAGAGATAAGATATTTTTGGTGCAATATTTCTCTTTGGTGCAATTAATTTCATTGTAGTTGTTATGATGGGTTTTTCTATGATGCATAAATAATAATCATATATAACATGATTATGAATAAGTTGCAGGATTGTTGGTTGTAATATTGTACGAATTGTAGCTACAAAAACTGAAATTTCTTTATTACTCTGGGTGTTTCACCATAGCTCCATTGCTTCAATCAATTGAATGTCTGGTTATACAATTGTGAAGCTACAACACAAAAAGACCATTTGTTGGCTTCTTTTATTTGATTGGTCATTGTCTAGGGAATTTGCTGGTGAGTAAGAATGGATCATAATCTTAGTTGAAATTTCATAGCTCACCTTTGTAACACTTTATTGAGAAGAATCTAGTACCCATAAAATGTTGGTTTTCCCATTTAAGTTTCTAGGGTGAAGATATATGTCTTTGGTGAAATTAATTTCCCTGTAGTTGTTCTTATGGTTTTTTCCATGTTATGTAACTAATAATACATATAACATCATTGTGATTATGTGGCAACATTGTTGGTTGTAATATTGTATATTAACATTGTAGTTGCAACAAGTGAAATTCCTTTATTCCTTTGGGAGTTTCACCAAAACCCCATTGCACCAACCAATTAAATGCCTCTTCATATAATTATGAAGCTACAACACAAAAAAACCAAATTTTTGCTTTCATTATTTGATTCGGTCACTGGCTAGGGTCTTTGCGGAACTCTGTGCATTCCAATATTCCTTTGAATAGGCTGCCTCGTACCCTAAATTCAATGTATGGGAATCATGGTAGCTTGAATTCCCATGTTTTTGTGATTTGGATAATTACCCACAACATTTTCTTAACTAAATGATGTATTGAAATGACCCCTGACACACACAGATTATTTTGGTTAATGTGTTGTTGCCTTAAAGCATAATCATCTACTCTTGATTCTTAGCTACTGTCAATGCAATTGCTCTGAATTCCATCTTCAATTGGAATAATTATAATTAATTTGAGTTTTGAATTTTGTATATTCAAAACAAAGTTTAAATTCATGACATGATTTTCTTGTATTTCTTGGTTAATTCCATTTCTTATGCATTGTTTATGAAATTTCTAAGCAACAACAATACCAGTTGTCAATTCAAATAGGAGTCCATTTTACTATTTGTAGGAAATTTTCTCACCTACAACAATGTGAGGAAGTATCTACCTACAGGCATGCTTCTTATTAATTGTTGGGGCTTAACTCTTAATAGATTCCTTGAGATATGTTTGTAACTTTGTATATGATGAACACTTGCTTCATGTGAACTGGTAGAGTTAGAAATCCTCCAACTCATCTGCACTACCATAGAAATCACTACCCTGAGGAATGAGTATCTAGCTATTGGGGTGACGATATTGTCATATTCAATGCTATCCTTCTAAGAAAAACCCTTAGCCACAAATCCAACTTTGAACTTATCCACATTACAATCAACAATGTGCTTAATCTTGTAAAAATATATAGAGAAACCATATATTTTCTCTCTAGCCAAAGTACAACCTCCCAAACACCATTCTTCATGATGGAAGATTACTCTTCCACCATGGCATCAATCCACACCCAATCCTCTGATTTCCTGAAAATTAGAAGGCTTGGCCTCGGTTAGCTCACTCATAAACACCATATATCCATAAACTCGTTATGGTTCCCTACTCTATTTTACTGAATATATAGGAGTACCTACGTACTCCTGAGCATCTATCAATGTTTTCTCTACCCACTTGGTCCTCTTCCTCCATGTGCTAGGAGTCTGAGCCTAAGTGAGAGAGGCCTATATTTAAGGGTGTGCCATAATAACCCTTGAGTCGTGGATGGAACATTGGGACTCTAAAGGGATACCTAACAGGATAACTGAAGTTTTAAACAATAGGGTTTTCACCATCACATGACATGTCTGCTTCCACTTCTCCATATCCATTGTTGTATCTGTTCTCTCTCTCTCTCTCACACACACACACCCACATATATATATACATATATATATATGTGTGTGTGTGTGTGTGTGTGTGTGTGTGTGTGTGTATCCCTTGTTGTATCTGTTCTCTCTCTCTCTCTCTCTCTCACACACACACACACACATATATATATATAATTTAGAAACTAGATAAATATGAAAATTCAGAATTGTCAAAAGGATTGTTACTAATATGGGAATGCACAAATCACTGTAATTGTAAATCCCTTTTGGATTTTGGTAGTGAAGAATTATTCCATTGTATTATGAGACACACTAATATTTTTCTATTTTCTAAGGTTGGATTTATTAGATTAACGTCAAGCAGGCAGAGCCTAAGGGAAGAAATGCTCGGAAAGGATCATCCTACAACCTTGGAGATCAATGACAGAGGTTCACACTCCATCAAAATAGTAAGAAAGAATCCACATTCCATGAAAATAATAAGAGATGTTTGCCTTCTTATCTCTATTTCTCTTTTATCTAGAAAAATAATTTGATGCTTTTTTATGTTGCCAAAATTTTTAAACACAATTTAATACTGAAACATTTTATCCTTCTGCCAAATCATAGAAACTTGTTGTTGGAGGTATGCCGAAAAAAATCGTATCAATTTTTTAAGCTATCCATGATGGCCATATTGATGAGGATGCAATTTTGACAAAATGTAAGTCTTGTGTCAGATGCGTAGAGAAGATGAACAAGGATGTTGAAATTGCCTATGAAATAGGTAGGAGTATAAAGAGCTCTTACTGTAGAGTGGTTCTTGATAATCTGTTGTATTGTTTCTTTCTTATCAACTTACATCATAACATTGATGTGAAGATCAAGTTGAGAAATTCAACAAAGAGTTGATACAAGGTCTCAGATTCTGGCTACATAACTCAAAAAGAAGACCATTTTAGTAGAGAGAAACATCAAAAATTTGGCTTCAGTTTCCATATTCCAATAAAAATGAATTTTTTCTTATAAATTCTTTGCAATAACATTGTTTCTATTTATCTCAAATAATAGACCACATAATGAGTGGGAACAAGCAGGGGTCATAGGCATATTTTTCTATAGATGTCAATTTGTGAAGCTGCAGGTACCAAACAGTGCCCTTTGAAGCTCCACCATACACAATGTGACACTCATTTATCTTCTAAGTTCTGTGTGGATCACTCTCATCTCTAGAACCATGATAACACATTCTTCCTCATCCTTGAAGACCCCATCCCACCTCCAACCTTGACTCCCATTTGTACCTACAATGGATGTACTGTTTTAGTACCATTGACCAACTTTTGTGGTCAATTGTTGCACATTAATAGAAATGATCTTTTCCTCTCAGTCGTGAGTCATTTCAAATAGGTTAACTTAAATGTATTGCTAGTACCTGAGATTCGAAATACCCTTCCTAAGAAAAGATAACACATTGTAAATATACATAGTAGTTTTCTATTCTATATGTTGTAGCTCTTCTTCACATCATGTAAAAGACTCACTGATCATGACTAATAGAAGCAATGCTTTTAGTCGTAAAAATTCTCATTTATTTTAAAATCATTAATATGCCCCTTAATCTTTTTTCTCAAGTGTTTGACAAATTAATTTCCATAGTTCTATCTTGATAGGCTCAAATTTACAAGTTCACGGTCCTTGATTTTCAAATTTTTAGCTTCCAATCTATTAAAAAATCCTCTCATGCAATACAATCATTCTATGGAGTTGTAGAGGTCATCTTTTTATATTCTTCCAAAATATCATGGAGCTTTTGATTCTTATGCCAATTCTAGGCATGAAATTCACAATCAAGATTCTCGTATGAGTCATGACAAATAATCTAGCAGTATTGAGCCATATTCATATTAACATTCATTTTACAAAAGAAAGAAACATGATCTCATTTATGCCTAGTCAATTCATACCATACTTTTAGATTAATCATAATGTTACTATTGTAGTCTCCTTGATCAAATTTCCATTCCCAGCCTCAGCTGGGATCCCTTAGGTGCTTTAGATTGAATGATCTTACTGAAGCTTTAATATGTGTGAGGAATTTAATGACATGGTCACTCAATTTTATTTTGGGTTATGGCCTTGTGGTAAGTTGTAGCACTTATGGTGATAATAACCAAAGTTTAAAACATGATAGGTATGCTCGAGTGTTAATGTAGGTACAAATCTTAAGTGATTTGACATAAAAGATACCTTTGTGGTGTCTAAGCCAAAGATAGTAATGTTCTGTAATGATGATATATAGGTGGAGGTGGATCCCATCCCTGAACAATGGGCCATTTAACTATGGAAAAAAATTTCATGACTCATTCCTTTCAACAATAACAAACACATGGATGTCTTAGAAGAAGCATTCAATTGGATGCCAATTTGTTAACAATAGGCCATTGCTTTTATTTAGAGTTGTGCTATATTCATATTCATTATAATTAAAATTTTTGGTGTTATCTTCACATTTGGCCTTAGCCAATATTATTTGTATATTTTATACTATATTTCTAGTTTTGGTTAAGGCTAATATAGTCAGCTCAATGTAAGTCCATAACCAAATTCTTACCAGAGATACCTTTGTAGGGGTAGAAGTAAGCCTGAGATCATCATCCACTTTAGGAAGGAACTCAACTTTCACTTCTGGCATAATTCCAATAGTTCATAAATGAGAAACGAAGATTGATGACCTCCCAAGCGAGCTACGCTAGGATGCAAGACATATGAGACAGTTGTCTTACATCCTAGCTCGCTTGGGAGGTCGTACATATTCCTTTCTCCTTTTTCAACTGCTGCTATCATGCCATAAGTTGAATGTGAGTTCCTTCTTAAAGTGGATGATCATCTTAGGGTTACTTCTACCCCCAAATTTTTTTTCTAGGAGGAGCGTCGCAATTCTGACAGTTGTTTCTGTCGCTAGTTTGATGGTTGTTTCCGCTACAATTCCGAAGGTATGACCCAAACAACGCTAACACTAGTGTAGGAATAGCGATGGATAAGGTACTACTGATGGTTTTTTTTGTCACTGATATGGCCCAACCATCACAAAAATGTTATGCCACTTGTCGAAATAGCAATGACTATCGTGGCACTTCTGATAGTCATTTTTTTCATTGGAAAAAAAATAGATGGTTGTTTCCATCATTTCCGACGATATGAACCAAACGTCGTTAAGACTAGTCTCAAACTAGTGACAGATAAGGTGGCACTACCAACAATTTTTTCCATCGCTGATATGGGCCAACTGTCGCAACAATGTTATGCCTGTTTTCGGAATAGCGACAACTACCATGGCACTTTTGATGTCATGGCACTTCTGACGACTGTTTATGTCGCTGGAAAACTAATAGAGCTAGACATGAGATGACATGTCATTTGTATTGCGATAGATTCTGAGAAGGCATCGGTGTCGTAATACCAACGTCTCCACATGATGTCATAATAGTGACAATAAACAACACAATTGTATGATTGACTAAATGAATGCACATGTCGTATCTAGTGTCGCCCTATCGCCAATTATTAGAAGTGTTGGAATTGCGATGGGATAGGAAATGACGTTTTTCCCAACCTCAAAGTGTCTCTATTGGGACACCTATGTGTTGCAATAGTGACATTTTGGACGTTGGAAATTGGGCCAAATATGCTAGTGATTGTGCAATTCTTGTCTACAAAGGTAAACATTGCAAGAAATAGGTGTGCTTGTGAATGCATCAAAAGCTAAGCATGTGTAATCAAGTGGTTTTGACAGTTAAAATCTTGAACGGAGGCTTAAAAATTCAAAAATCATCAACCAATCATGAAGTGACTGGTGAGCCCTTGTATTGCACCAAGAGTGCTGCAACTCCCAGGGGCTGCCCTAATTTACTTTATCAACCTGGGGTTCATACAAAATTTTAGGTGACAGTGCTATATACACAGCAGATGCATTTTTTTCATGTCATCCTCTTCTGCTTTAAGAAAGGGTGCCATTTCTTAAATTATGAGAACAAATGGAAATTAAATTACTAAAGGAAATTACACTAAAGTGCTGAAAAGAAATTACAAGAATGAACTAATTTAATTGGAAAAAAGGGAAATGACTGAAATGAAACTAAGCTAACTTACTAAAAATAAACGATAGAAAGGAAACTAATTCTAAACCACACTTAATTTGGCCAAACAGCTAAATGCATTCTACTTATCCTATGATATATCTACCATGCTCTTATCCATGCATTAATTCTAACTAAAAAGAGTTAATATGTAGCTTGGAGGAAAAAAAATGGCTAAAAGAGGATAATGGAGGGCTTAGCACATGAAACAAGGCCTAGCAGTGGAAAGAACGGGGTTAAAACCTTATTAGAAATTTATTATATTGGTGAAATGATTTGGAGCAGAATAAATTGAAAAATGCGATGACAGAGATGAGATGGAGGAAAACATTGCGATGTGCGATATCGCAATCAAAATATCACAAGATTAAAGGGATAGCAGAAGTATTTAATAGGAATAAACTAAATTGTGCGAAGTGCGATATGGTAAAGGTTGCGGGAGGCGATGTGCGATCTCAATGACGTGGCAGTGAAAGGAAAAAGGGAAAAATTGTGGGCTATGATGTGCGTTATGGTAAGTTCATCGAAGTGCAATTTGCGATACGGTAAAGGTTGTGGGCTGCGATTTGTGATGCAGATGACGTGGCGGTGAAAGGAAGAAAGGGAAAAGTTGAGATTTGCGATTTCAAAATATCACAATTGCAACAGATGAGCGGTAAGTTTTAAAGTAAATGTTTAAATTTTGTGATCTACGAAGTGCGACGTACAATGGTGGGAGTCTCAAGGAGGAAGGCGACAGTCTGGTTTTCGATGGTTTTCAAGTGTTTTTCCATTAAAATGAGTCCAATGACGGTGACTGACAGAATGAAGGAATAAGGCAGGAAATCGGTGAAAGAGAGCGGTAAGTCTTCAAGGCAAAAGGTAAGCGGCGCGAAGTGCGATTTGTGATTTCACAATATTGCAATAGAAAGGAATGAGGGGTAAGTGTTAAAGGTAAATGTTAAATGTTGCGATTACGAAGTGTGATGTATGGTGGCAGGAGTTTGGAGGACCAAAGGCGGAGGCTGGTTTTTTTTGGCAGTTTTGAATTGGTTTTCATGCGTTTTTCATAGAAAGAATAAGGCGGCCGTGAATGAAGAAAATAGAGAAATAAGGCTTTGAAGGGCTAAGTGCGTTAGGTAAAGGAAAGGTAAGTATAGAGTTGAGATGAGAAGAGAAGGAGGGGAATAGAGGCGTAAGAGCAGTTCTTAGAAATGAAACACACCTACAGATTATGCACGAGAGATAGACAAAAATGTAGGATGAAACAATGAAGGAAGGGCTTGGATTTGGTAACACAAATTATTCCCAAAAATCAAAATGAAAGAAATTTTGGCCTATGAGAAGGTCTGCCCCTACTCAAAATCTATTGACAGAGATGAGAGGGGGGAGAATTGACCACAGTTTTGGAGTTTTTCCTCTATTTCACTACACATAAGCAATTAAAACTACAGCAGCACGAAAAATAAATAGCAATGAAACTTATCAGAGGCGGATCTAACTTAAATGGAAGAAGAAAAACTAGCTAAATGATAGAAAAATTAATGAAAACATCATAGAACCTAAGGAACGTGGGTTGGGCCCTAACCCACGAGCCCAGCTCTCTAGAACTAGATAAATAAAATGGCATGTCTCTACTCATTTCATAAAAAAGAACATTCTGTTACATCCTTAAAAGTTTTAATAGAGCCTAATGGCTTTACAACATAAATTAGAATATAATGGAATGGAATGGAAGTGGGATGGAATGGAAGTCGACCAGAATGGGACTGAAGAATTGACCCTCATTACCTCTTGATCAAATTTATTTATACTAAAGGGCAGCTACCAATAGTTCCCTAGAAAATAGGTAATGAGTCCACTTGACTCCAAGTAAACCATATATTCAGTGCACTTCGTCTTTAGTTGCTTGGCTACCTCTAGAATTCGAACTGCTGGAGGGGATCTCATGAGGATCCTTCGACTGCCTTTGGAGTTAAGGAGGGTGGAAAACCTCCTTGAATTTCTCCAAGATTTCTTCCTAATTTCCTGATACTGTGCTCATTTATTCTTCAATCTTGATCTTCTAGTGGCAGGGACCAAGTCCCTAAATCATCTCCTTCTCCAAATATTCATAATATGCCAAATAGTCTCACAATATTCTACAAAAATAACCAATATTAGGCACAAATATGAAATTACCTTTAAACCTTCCTAAGAAAATATTGAAGCATTAAAAAACATGTTAACTGTAGAAGGAGAGATTTTAATATATCTTTTCATGTACATAAGGAAGGTAGATGGGCTTAAGAAAGGTTATATTGGCCTTATTTTATGTCTGATTTAGAGGCCCATCATCACCCCCCTACTGAAAATGTTTCTCATCCTCTAAGAAACCTATTCATCCTCCCTACCTTATGGTTCTTCCTGCATGCTGGCTTATTTTATTTTATGTTTATTTGTCCATGCACTGCTCCTCCTGTTGATATTCCTTCTATTATTCTTGCATTTCTTCTCGTAGGTGCTTCATGGAGGTCCTCATATGGCTTAAGAAATTCTGTTTTGCATGCCAAGGTGTGGTTGATCCACCTTTTATTTGATTTATTTATTTTTATTTATTTATTTTTTCCCTTTTCTATTGCATGCAAAGTAAACTTAGTTTTTTTTTTTTTTTGTGAACTAAGTTCACCCTTGGTTACCCCTTGGCACTCCTTCTCTTCTATTACAATGAATGCTTATTGCCCACTTTCTCAAGTCCTTTTATTTTTTCTTGGTGGAAAAAGTGAGGCTAATTGCTAGATAAGGCTCAGGTTTCTTTGCTACTGATTTTGGCTATATAAAAAAAAAATTCATTCTCACACTTTTCAATGTTTTGTTAAGCTAAAATAGATTCAAAGAAAGGGTTAGATGATTTCATACCTGAGCCTTACCATTGATTTGTTTTTGCTTGTGATATTGAAGCTGTTGAAGTTGTTCTGAAGTTGTATATGATAATCTGCTTGAGGTCCTTTTGGAGCTTCTGAGCACAGGAGGAGGAAGTCCAAGTTTGACTACCTTTGACTAAAGTGTTGAACAAATTTTATTTTTGTGTCAACTTCTTGTTTTCTACTTGCAAAGGTTGGAGATCATCTACATTCATTAGAGAGAAATACATGGAGAACTACATTTTTATTTTTATTTCTGAAGGCCTACTAGCTGCCTCAATGAGGTTTTCAACTAGAAGGTATGCCTAGGCCCCTCAAAGGGGGTTTTCACTTAGGATATTTTATTTTCCCCTTTTTTCTTCGACCCAATGACCGCCTCATGGAGGTTTTCAATCAGTGAGCCAATCTCAGATGCCTCAAAATAAGTTTTCACCTAAGATTTTATTCTTTTTCCCTTTTTTTCTCATTATTTATTTATTTCTTTCTTTTTTCCCTTTTTTATTGCATGCAAAGTAAACTCACAGTTCTTTTTTTTTCCGTGAACTGAGTTCACCCTTGGTTACCCCTTGGCACTCCTTGTCTTCTATTACAATGAACTGCTTAATGCCCACTTTCTCAAGTCCTTTTGTTTTTTCTTGTTCCTTTTCTTGGTGGAAAAAGTGAGGCTGGTTGCTAGATAAGGCTGAGGTTGCTCTGCTACTGATTTTGGATATATATATATATATATATATATATATATATATATATATATATATATATATTTCCTTCTCACAATTTTTAATTTTTTATTAAGCTAAAATAGATTCAAAGAAATGGTTAGATGATTGCATACCTGAGCCTTACCATTGACTTGTTTTTGCATGTGATATTGAAGCTGTTGATATGGCTGTTAAAGTTGTTATGAAGCTGCATATGATAATTTGCTTGAGGTCCTTTTGGAGCTTCTGAGCACAGGAGGAGGAAGTCCAAGTTTGACTACCTTTGACTAAAGTGTTGACCAAATTTTCTTTTTGTGTCAACTTGTTGTTTTTTGCTTGCAAAGGTTGGAGATCATTTGAATTAATTAGAGAGAGATACATGGAGAACTACATTTTTATTTTATCTTATTTTATTTTTGAAGGCCTACTAGCTGCCTCAATGAGGTTTTCAACTAGAAGGTTAGCCTAGGTGCCTCAAAGGAGGTTTTCACCTAGGATATTTTATTTCCCTCTTTTTTCTTCGACCCAATGACTGGCTCATGGAGGTTTTACTAAGTGAGCCAATCTTAGATGCCTCAAAAACAGTTTTCACCTGAGATTTTGTTCTTTTTCCTTCTTCCTTTTTTTTCCAGTTTCCTACTCTACTTGAAAAAAAAACCTTTTCTCAAGTATAGGAATACTTGCAATGGAGCCAGGTGCACATCAAGATGACAGATAAAATGAGATGTACACTTGGAATACATGTTTTGAAATGTACCTGAATATAAGAGATGAATTTCTTTGACTGGGATTGTATCAAGTATTGTTAGAGAAGAGTGTGTTGCTGCAACTTAATCACTTTTTGGAACCATATGCCAATAAAGTTTTGATGCCTCTGGTTCATTTTCTGAATTGGAGCACCTTGGATGTCC
The DNA here is from genome assembly GCA_034641835.2 of Pinus albicaulis. Classification (NCBI taxonomy): domain Eukaryota; kingdom Viridiplantae; phylum Streptophyta; class Pinopsida; order Pinales; family Pinaceae; genus Pinus; species Pinus albicaulis. The sequence continues at coordinate 64,020 of JAXQQM020066691.1, forward strand.
TCTTCTATTATGGCAATCAAATATTCCTCTTTTTGTTGATTTTTCTCTTGAACATATGGAGGAAATGCCAGTAAACATGAGGGAACTCTCTCAACATCTGATTTTGATATCTACTCTTCCTCAAGTGAAGCACTTGATTCTTTGATCTCCTCATTCAAATCTCTTTCTTCTTGAGGTTGTCCTACAATGACATTAAGAAGGTATATTCTTTGCAATACCTTTCTTGAACTAATATGTAGACCATTTAGATCAAGAGGATATTTTGGGTAGTGTTGTACCTCAGCATTGTAAGTGGGATGAGATACTTCATGGTGTGGGTTTGGAAATGGTGGTACAGGTAATTGAGTGGGGTGGATATATGAGATGGATGTGGTGGATGTGGATGGTAGGGATAGCATGGAGTTGGTTATGGAGGATATGGAGGGAAATATTGAGGATATTGTGCATTATCCCAATAAGGACCTTGCCAACCATGTTGCCAAGATTGGTTTTGGGGTTGAGATGGCCAAGGTTGCCAAGGAGGGAGTGTGTCCCAATTAGTTTGAGATGGATGTTTTTGGGCCTTGAAATTGTCATTCACTTCCATTAAATTTTCACTTATATTTGCATATTATCACCTTCACTCCACCTCCATTTCATTACATTTACCTTACCATTACCACTATTGGGTTACATTTATGTTTTTTTAAACTTTATTAATTCTTAGCATTTTTAACTGAATTTGTGGTTAAAAATTAGAAAATAATGTGCATATTCTTATACCTAACAAGTGGGATGAGATTGTTGCCATGTGTAGGTCAAAAGAAAGCTTCTAAAAGACCTTTACGTGGCCTCCCAAAACCAAATTCGAATTTAAGTGGAGAAGATCATGGGATCATGAGGATATGTGTCTC
>JAXQQM020073576.1:0-97846 GCA_034641835.2 Pinus albicaulis
GTTACAATAAAAGGCTTCGAAAGGTTGTTGAATGTATTGATGTTGTTATTGATGAGTCTCCTGCAGCTCCTAAAGAAGAAAAACAAACCGCAAATGAAGATGATTGCGACATATGGCCGTCTACATTAGATAGCAATGATATAGTCAGTGGATCCAATGAAGAACCTGAAGATGATGTATCTGAAAAAGCTCCATCCAGATATGTTCAAAAGAATCATCCTGAATCTCAAATTTTGGGTGACAAGGAATCTGGTGTACGAACAAGGAGAACTCTTATGGGATCTTCTAATCATTGGCTCCTTCATCCACAATCAAGGCACCATACACAATAGCTACAATACAAGCTACAATAGTGGAATAGAGGGAGGCAGCATGGAATGGTGTTAACTTGTTCAAATTTTGAGAAGAATAGAACACTAGATTATTCAAGGCTCATGAGCAAAATTTTGGAAAGTCTTTCGGCACAGGTTAAATGGTGGAATGGGGATAGTTGTAGTAGTACTAAAGGTAGATTCTGTTCAAAGTATATACTGTAATAAGAAAGTACAGACTTGAAGAAACTCTTTGCCTCCGTAGCTGACTTTGTATCATCGTATTGCTCCTTGCTTTTTCAAGTTATCAACAAATCAAAGTTTATCAAATGGATGTTAAATCTGCGTTTCTTAATGGTGATCTAGAAGAAGAAGTATATATAGAACAACCGGAAGGATTCATTTTGGGAAATGATGAAAATATTGTTTGTAGACTTAAAAGGCTCTATATGGTCTCAAACAAGCTCCAAGGGCATGGTATTATCGTCTTGACAAATATCTTCATCAACAAGGATTTTCAAAGGGGTCTGCTGATAGCAACTTATACACAAAAATTGAAAATGATAAACTATTGATTTTTGTTGTATATGTTGATGATATCATTTTTGGGAGTAACGAAGAATCTATGAGTCAGAAATTTGCTTCTGTCATGCAGCAAGAATTTGAAATGTCTTTGCTTGGGGAACTAACTTTCTTTCTTGGCTTGCAAGTGCATCAATCTACAGATGGTATATTCCTATCACAAGAAAACTATCTTAAGCAAATTCTGAAGAAGTATGGCATGGAAGAATGCAAACCCGTAAGCACTCCAATGATAACCGGATGCAATCTCAGCTCTCATGATGATTCTCCCACGGTGAATCAACCAGATTACAGATCAATGATAGGAAGTCTACTTTATCCCACTGGGACTAGACCAGACATTATGCATGCAGTTGGGATTGTTGGACGATTCCAAGCCAATCCAAAAGAGTCTCACCTTCAGGCTGTGAAAAGAATTTTCAAATATCTACAAGGAACTCAAGACTTTGGTCTATGGTATCCGAAGAATGCTGATCTTACTCTTCATGATTACACTGATGCAGATTGGGCTGGAAGTGTTGATGATCGGAAAAGCACTAGTGGTGGTGCGTTTTACATGGGGCCCCGGTTAGTATCTTGGTTCAGCAAGAAGAAAAATTCTATTGCCTTATCAACAGCTGAAGCAGAGTATGTAGCTGCTGCATCTTGTTGCACTCAACTCCTATGGATGATGCAAACCTTGCAAGATTTTCAAATCAAATGTACAACTCCTATCTCCATTATGTGTGATAATACAAGTGCCATCAGTATTTCAAAGAATCCTGTTATGCATTCGAAAACCAAGCACATTCCCATCAAATATCATTTCCTACGTGAACAAGTGCTTGAGGAAAAAGTGAAGTTGGAGTATGTTACCTCCAAAGAACAAGTTGCTGATATCTTTACCAAACCTCTGCCCAGGGAAGCATTCGAGTATCTAAGAAAAAAGCTGGGAGTGGTCTCTGCCAGTCAAAAGAACAAATCTGGTTGAAATTTAGAAGATGGCTTGGGATACGCGGGTTTCCTGAAACGCAGTCGCGTATACACGCGAGTTCCTGCACAGAAAACCGCGTATGTATGATTGCTGACAATTTTTGCTTGGAGTAAGCTCTTTTCAGCACAGCTGCAGTGCTGTTTGGTATCTCTGATACTGTTTGGTATCTCTGGTGGTGTTCCAGTTCTCATAATTCTGTTTCTAATGTTTTGATGAAGATGCCTTGATGATTTGTTGGTGGAAGTTTTCAGGATGCACAAACTAAGGGGGAGCCTTAGCCATTTGGAAAGATTGCTTGGTTGCACAAATTCAGGGGGAGCATTAGTTTTGCTGAGTATAATGCATTGCTGGCATTATGGTGGTTCTGATATATGATCTCTCTTGAGGTCTTTTTGGTATTGGTTATGAAAAGTCATTTTTGATGAAAAGGTCATGTGGAGACCCATGTTGTAAAATTGTAATATTCAGTCATGTAAGGACGTGTCAATTTTGTAAACCCACTTGGTTGGGTAGCTGAGTCAAATTTGTAAACCCACTTGGTTGGGTAGTTGAGTCTCATATGTAAATCCACTTGGATGGATAATTGATGTAAGTATGAGTCTTTGGTGATAGGAAGTTCATAGCGTCATGTACTTCTTTGACAAATATGTTTGAAGATTCAGCATGAACTCAGGGGGAGTTTTGGCCACTTCAGCACATTTCAGATCTGCAGAATGTTTCTTCCACATGAGGAGAAAAGGAGGAGAGTGTTGGTTTTTGATCCGCCCTTTGCCCTTGATGTCAAAGGGGGAGAGTGACATGGTGTTTGAATGAAGAGAAGATAATGATGTCAAATATTTGGGAGAGTGACATGGTATCTATCTGATGTGGTAACCAAACACCATCATGGTTGCCATCAAGTCCAAAGGGGGAGATTGTTGGAAATATGATGCAGAGTGTTGTCCTTGATGGCAACCCACTGAATGAAGATGAAGACATGCGACTGTTGACATGTGCTGTCCTGAAAGGCAACTCCACTGATGAAGATGATGACAACCTACTTGATGAAGTTGTGCTTGAGAGAATATGTTACTGATGAAGAAAATATGATGTTTCTACAGTGTGTACAGAAGACTATGAAGAAAGGATTTCAGAATGTACTCAAAGTATGATGAAAAAGAGTATGTCTCTTGGTATACGCGTATTGGCCTAAGGGAAATCGCGTATACACGCGGAAATGAACGTGCCAAGTAGCGTATGGGCAAAAGCGCTCAAAAAGTGCAAAACCAAGGGTAACCACCATGGTATTAACCCATTGAATTGGGTAATGATCCGCCTAAATTGACCCCGTCCAGATAGTTTTGGGCTTATGGTATTGTTTTGATCCATGGTATTGAAAAAGGGGCTCATGGTATGGACAAAGGGTAATCATATATAAGGAGAAGAAATTCATTGTGCAAATGATGAGTGTGGGTGCAAGATGTCTGAGCTTGAATGAATACTTCTCTCTGAAGTAGATCTGATTGGAAAGGGTTACACTTGAAGATAAATATGAGTGTATGATGCACCAATGATGAAGAAGGGGATCTAGATCTGAAATGCACTTGTATTTACTAGATCTGCTTATGGAAGGCCTAGATATGTGATGAGGCGAACATCTAGGCGAACATCTGTCTGAAGTGAAAGGGTAAATCTGAACTGAATATCTGATCTGAAGAAGTATGCTGCTCTGGAATAATTGAAGATCTATACGCTACTTTGACGCGGAGGAAGCGTGTATATACGCAGCTTCAGCGAAGAGAAAGCGCGTATGTGCAATAAAATATACACTGAGGTATACGCCGGTTTGTGTGGACGGAAGCGCGTATATACGCGAAATCAGTGAAGTAAAAGAGCGTATGCAAACTAGGGTTTGCTGAAGCAAGGGGTGTGAAATATCTGAGATGTTCTGCTGTGTTTATGCTATCTGATCTGTGTTGATATGTATCTGTTGATGATGTATGGTTGAGCTTAAAAGTATGGAAAGGGTTCGGTATGGAAATATGATGAATTTTGGCCTACAAGTTGTGTTCTATTGAAGTGGTTGGATCCAATGTGAAAATTGATGAAACGTGGTCCAAGGTGGTGCTGAGGGTTGTAGCCTTCAGTCAGGGGGTTGTAGCTCCCTTCCAGGTGAGGCTGGTAAACGAGATCGGGGGTCGTAGCTCCCTTCCAGGAGAGGCTGGTAAACGAGTCAGGGGGTTGGAGCTCCCTTCCAGGAGAGGCTGGTAAACGAGCGCAGGTGGGTGCCTGCGTGCTGGTCAAGTCTGCGCCAGCACATATGTTGTAACATGTTTTCTCTATAATAAAAAATATTGAAGGCTGAGCAACTGCAGTGGTGGTTTTCTCCCGATTTGGGTTTCCACCTAAAAATCCTGGTGTTCATGTGTGATGCTTTGTGTGATGGCTTATTCTGTTATTACTGCACATGTTTACAGTTTATTGAACATCTGATAAATGAAAGATGGAATGATCTAAGTGAAGAGTTAATTACATATCTAGATCTCTGTATACGCTAGTTTCACAAAGGAGATCCGCGTATATACGCAGGTTTACTGAAGGAAAGTAGCGTATGGGATTTAAGGAATGAAAAAGTAAAAAGTTTTGATTATGCTGTAAATACTGATTCACCCCCCCCTCTCAGTATTTTTCCCAACAGTATGTAGAGAAATACATATGGCAGTGGTTTCATCAAGTACTAAAGAAAATCACTTGGTAAAATATATGGCACGAGCATGATGAACCTCGCGAAAAACTTTGCACAAACATTTGAAATTTCGGTTGCGAATAGATGTAAATGATTAACTTGCTTGTTGGAGAGCTATTTGTAGGCAACCATACAAAGATAGAATTGGATAAAATGTTAAATAAATAATATATGAATATTGGAAGAACAATTTGCGTGTTTCGCCAACTGCAAGGCATGTGATGTGAAGAATAATAGCACGAAATCGGTACGAAGAACATGAAAAACATTTCTTGGAAACCACTCAAATAGAGTTGTTCAACAATTTCAAAGAAGAGAATCGTGAAATTCGTGTTTCAATCAGTGCTTTTGTTCAACAAAAAACATGGTATGTAAAACCTATCATCGTACATGACACTTGTTGTTGTCGTTATCATGTGGAATTTGAGTTATACTATGACACATTCCTTGATTTTGGTAGAAAATTTTTGAAGGATTCACCTCCTCCTTCCACTATCCGTGATTTCATATCTCAAATTCTATGTGAAAGAGAAAGCAATGAACTATTTTACGAAAATAAATGTGTTGGTGGTAAAAAATGCGATGATTGTGGAAATTTGACAAAATTTCAAAACAAATACTGATATAAATGATCAATCATTGTCCAACATGAAAGTTAAATGGAAGAGATATGAATATATCCATACATAGATTCAAGGTGAAAATAGTGTTAAAAGAATTGAATTACATGAAGAAGAAATTTTTGTGATAGACTTTTTGAGAAAGTTTGAGGCAAAAATTTACAAATACACCAAGCATTCCCATAGAGCTCGATGGAAAGACTTGCAATTCAAAAAATATCATGAAGTTTTTCCACCAGGGACAATTTTTTCAGTAACTGACTTTGCAGAAAACTACACATTTGTTCCATAAAAAGAAATTCAGAGTGAATACTATCATTCTGACCAAGCCTCCATGCTCATCCATATTCTATATAGACATGCTGAACAAAATGTCGATCATATAGAAAGCACCAGTGAAAATCGACACATTATTAAAGAATATCACTTTTATATCAGTGACGATCGTACACATGATACATATTTTGTACAACATTGTTCTGGAAAAATTTATGATTCCTTGAAAAATTGTGGAATAACATTCAATGAACATTGGATATGGTCAGACGGACGCGTAGGAAAATTCAAATATGCATGATCATTCTTTTGGTTATGTTGTCTTCATAAGAAAACCTGCATTAAACATTGTTGGAATTTCTTTGAGACTGGCCATGGAAAAGGAGAACATGACGGTGTAGGGACATGCATAAAACGAGCACTTCGAATATATCAAATGAACCCCTCTGCAAGCTGACTTGTGTATGTGAAAGAAGTTGTTCAATGGTTCATCGCTGCTCTAAGCCATGCGACTAACCAATCAAGGGAAGTGCGAAAGAAAATTCAATTTAATTTTTATTGGATATCTAATTTTAAACAGTGTACATTTATCAGAATGATTATCTTTGATTGTATTTTGATATCATATTTACATTCTTCTTTAAATTTTCCATATAAAGGTTTTTTTGGCATATTGGGATTGAAGACATAGATAGATCAATTGGAAATGACATTGAAACAATAAAAGGGACTCAAAAATTGCATTCAATTAAAACAAATTCATCCAGAAATGTGTTTGCATTGGATAAAAGAAAATATTCTTGTTTTTGTCATGTTTGCATAGACAACAAAAAATCCAATGACATTTGTGAAAACAAAATGTATGTAAAATATTGGAAACATATAGAGCTAAATACAAAGGGAAAAATGTCCATTGCAATGTTTGAAGAAATGCAATTAGAGGAGACTACAATATCATTCGATCATGATCGAGTTTCTGATCTTGTTAGAGAAGGTAACATTTCAATTGCTTTCTAATGATAAAGATCTAGAAATAAATTTGAATATGTATAATTTTGTTAAGTTTGTTTTATTGTGCAGGAGATGTTTTTGTTATAATTGCACCTATTGACAACAATGAAAATGTGAAGCATTATTTGATGCGTTGCATTGAACAAAAAATGAAATTATTAGAAGACTATAATGATCACCGATTTCCATATGAAAGACGATCTATTATACTAAAAGGTTATTTTTTATGACAAACTAATCAAAGTGGAAATTTTGTTTACTTTGAAGACTATGAACATGATTTCATAATTTTTCAATATATTCACTTGGTGTGTGAAACGCGCATAAAGTTGATCAAGGTTCAATCAAAGAAAAAAATGAAAATTAAGAAATGGAAAATGTCAAAATTTGATCATGAACGAATTATTGAAGATGGCATTCCATTGGAATTTTTTTGATTGAACTGCCCACCAATTTATTCTCTTTGGATTATATGTTCTAGAACTTCCAGTACTCAATTAAAAATTGAGCTGCCTTGTTATGTTATCTATGCAAGTGTTTGCACATGTACAAATTGTTTTGGTACATGCACACTCTAGTATCAACTGAAAATAGCTTTTCTATACATGCATTGATGAAAAATGTTGTATATATATATATATATATATATACATATCTGTGTGTGTGTGTGTGTGTGTGTGTGTGTGTGTGTGTTCTAGAATGAAATTAATTGTTCAAGTAATTTTACTATGTGCATTGATGAAAAATGTTTTGCACGTATTGGATATATATATATATATATATATATATATATATATATATGTCCTAGAATGAAATTAATTGTTCAAGTAGTTTTCCCATGTGCATTGATGAAAAATGTTTCACGTATTGAATATATATGTTATAGAATGAAATTAAAACTGAATGGACCATCAATTTACCAATTTATAAATCAACAAGGCTACCTAGTTGAGTGCATTAATGACATTGACCCCAATTCAACAAAAATATATCTACTTATATTTCCAATCAAAATTAAAGGGATTTATATGGGAAAGACGCAGAACATATAGCCTATGAACTACTTTAGTTCAAAGGTCAATGAAGGTATCATCATGTGGGAAAATGTTTCAAGAACACTTGATCGTACTTAAAAGTAATCTTAAGATTGTTTTTGATCTTTACATACTACATACTATTGTTTGAGTGAAAAAAAATTTAAAAACTTACCAAATGTACTTCAACCATCCAAAACTTGAATTTTAAAAACTTTTTGATTATATCAAAACAAATTACTTCACATGTCATGCCAATTGTAGTTCAACTATCCAATAAAAACATTAAAAATTTAACATTATATCACATGCCAAATGTAGATTGAAATGGTATCCAAAACTTAGTTTTAAAAACTTTTTGATTATATCACAACATTACTTCACATGCCTAATGTACTTCAACCATCCAAAACTTGAGTTTTAAATTTTTTTTGATTATATCACAACATTACTTCACATGACATGCCAATTGTAGTTCAACTATACAATAAAAACATTTAACATTATATCACATGCCAAATGTAGATTGAAACCATCCAAAACTTAAGTTTTAAAAACTTTTTGATTATATATTGTGCAAAATTACTTCACATGCCATGCCAATTATAGTTCAACTATCCAATAAAAACATTTAACATTATATCACATGCCAAATGTAGATTGAAACCATCCAAAACTTAGCTTTTAATTTAACAAAAAATTATAGATCACAACATTACTTCACATGCCAAATGTACTTCAAGCATCCAAAACTTAAATTTTAAAAACAAAACAAATTATAACACATCATTACATAACATGCCAAATGTAGTTCAGAAGCAAAACATTAATTTATAGATGACAAAATTACTAGTAGTTCAACTATCCAAAACTTAAAAGTTTTAAAAACCAAACAAATTATATAACAACATTACTTCACATTCACATGCAGAAAGTACTAAAAACATCCAAAACTTAACTTTTTGGAACAAAACAAATTATATTAACACTGTAATAAAATATGTCCAAAAATTGTAGATCTCACAAGTATCAGGTATCAAGTTATATATATATGACTGTGCATCTAGATAATATATAAAAAAGTAAATTTAAGACTAGAAATATTGAAATCAAATCTACAAATCATGTCTATCAAATACAGATGGATGTAGTGTCTTTCTTAGTAGAGTCTCAATCTGCGCACTATCTTGCGAAGCATTGGGAACATGTACACAATGCACATACAAACATTAAAATTTGATGTTTTAAAAATGAGTGAGAATATATAGAACTTCATGTAAAAAACAAAATATATAAAAAAAAATCATGCAATACCTCATGAAGTTCCCTTTCCATTTGTTCGCCTGCTACAACTTCCTCCATGGAAACATCTCCAACACTAAACTGAACAATATACATGTACAGTTATATATATATATATATATATATATATATATATATATATATTAAAAAATTTCATATGAAAATGCGCATGTGTACATATATAAACTTATTTTCAATAATATTAAAAAAAATTTAGACAACTTGTTCAAATGGTTGAAATGGTGTGGATGTTCCTATCTCCGTTGCTAGAGTCCGTGGATTAAAGAAATCTTCTATAGAAACCTAAAATTAAAAATTTTAAAAGTATAAAATAACTCAAGTTCAAGATCTCAATTTATAATAAAATTTAAATAAACTTCAATTTATAAATTATAACTTTTAAAAAAACATATATATATTTAAAAGTGAAAAATTGAATACTTCTGCAGGTGAATTTGGGACATCTCCTAAGAGAGGCTCCAAAAGAAAATCTCCGAAAACCTAAAATTCAAAAAATTTAAAATAACTCAAGATATAGATATATATATCTCAATTTTTAATGGAACTTTTTGTGGCGGAATATATATATATATATAACTTAAACATAAATTTTAAAAGTGAAAAATTGTCCATACTTGTTGTAGATGTGGCACATCTCCTAAGGAAGTAGAAGGTACATCTCCCAAGAAAGAAGAAGGTATCACCATCCCAAAAACATAGGACAGAATCAGAATCTGTTAAAACATTTTATTATTATATGTGTACATGTACATGTGTGCATAGTTATTTATTTAAAAAATATCACTTAAAAAACACTAACATTTGTCAACATATATTGATGGTGATACCCATATTCATTGTTTGAACTAGAGGCCCCGAACATGATATTAACATTTTCATCATTCATCATGCATGACAACTGCAAATGGTGTTTTAACATATAATGATACATTTTTGTTAGATTAATGTACATACAAATAAATTTATACATGTACATACACATGTATTTATTACAAATTGTATGCATGTATGTGTTAAAATAATTGAACCCTAAGATCATTAACATATATCGTTCCCGTGACCTCTTCATCATGAAGAATTAGGTATTTCCAACCATTGTGATAATTCTTTGCATATATTCTGAGATCTTCAACATTCATGTTGTCAATCTCTTCATCTGTACAATACACAAAATTGGCATGTGCATTCTCACATGCCCTTCGTCGATTTAGATAAACATCAACTCCACCCAATCTGCTATAAACATTGTCGATGATGACATCCATTGCTTCTTGACTTATTTGAGAAGTCACATCCATCTCTGACCACATAGTTTCGACCCGAAAAGGTCGACTCACCAATGGCAGCTCAGGGCGAGGCAACTCCACATCTCTCCTAGCGCCCCTACGGTCACAGAATCGACCTTTCCCTAGACCAAAAAATTCTGACAGAAAGACATTGTAATTGGGTTTCATTTTCAAAAACAATTCTGCATAATTTTTTTTTGCAAAATAAACAGGAACCTTGTCATTCCATGGGAGCCTTCCATAGGCCGCAAGGTGCCTATCATACAAATAGTGAGCTATACCGGGGTGCTTGAAATATTGCACCTTCAACATTTTTCTTTTTGGCCCTTCCTTGAAATCAAACATTGACTTCGCCATTTCTTTGTAACTCTTTATTTTACATCCTCACATTTATTAGGACCCATTACTGTTTCCTTTCTCTTTCTCATGACTTCTACAAATGTATCAGTCGTTAGCCCAAGAGTTTTGTACACATTTACTACTTCACCCAATGAATGTGTAACTATTTCGAGGCTTTGTCAACTCTCAGCAGGTAGAGTCAAAGCCACGAGATCTCTCCGCAATTTTGCATGAAGTTGTTGACACCTTTCTAAGGTGCATTTTTCCATGTTTCTTTCCCATGGTATATCATAAATGTCAGTCAGATAAGTTGTGGTGGGTAGACAACCTTCTTCTTGAATGTAGCATTTTGCCTCGCGTCTATTTTGACCAATATTTGGAATATTTTCAGCCTTTGCATCAATATATATAAAAAAAATTATATTAGAAAAAACACATGTAATCAAATTTGTACAAATTCAATGAAAAAAAATATTGAAATTAATGGCAACCTCAACGTAGTTGGCTAGCATCTTCTCCACCCTGAAACTGTTGAGAACCAGAACGACCCTGCTGATAACCAGCACCACTAGCCGTTGATTGGCCTTCGAGAGAATAAATATCACCACCTTCATGCAACCTACTACCACTTATTGATGTCCCTCTAAGGGGATTTGGACCGCCACCAACCTCTCGAGAGGAGAGAGAAGACTCATAAACAAATACTAATTTATAATCAATTGAAAAATACATGCATACTGATAAATACACATGTACATATTCATTGATTAAATTGTGTTAAAACCATACAATGACTGGGTGAAACATGGGCTTTCATGGATGGAGTAGAGACCCTTCTCTTCTTATTAGCTCCTAAAAAATAAAAAATGAAACTTTTTAAAAACTAATTTAACTCACAAAGTTGATAAAAAATCAATTCCATATGTACACACATGTATGGAGATTTAAGATTATATTTAAATTTACCATGAACAACTCTCGATCCCTGATCCCCCCCTCTCGTAGAGATATGGGATTTTGTTGATATTCATCGTTCATCCTCCATGATATATATATATCTACGGTGGACATTTACAATTATTTTTTTAAATAACTAATTTAAATTAAATTAAAAATAAATTTCAGAAAAGTAATGTAACTTAGTGTAAAAAAATTATGTAAAACACAACTTTCAAAGCACTAATTGATGTGTGAAACTCAATTTAAGCAAAAAAAAGTTATAAAAATGATAAGTTCACCAAATTGTGTTTTACATGGTGGGAGCACACTTGGTATAAAATTGAAAAAAACACATTGTCATTAAAAAAGAAGTGAAACTCCATTTAAACAAAAATTTGTTGAAGTACCCGCATTTTTATTTCATAAAAATGTGAAGTTCACCACTTGTTTCAAATGTGAAGTTCACCAAGTTGCACTTTACATAGTGTGTTGGAAGCACACTTGGTATATAATTGAAAAAAGCACATGGTCATTAAAAAAGACAAATTTATAAGTACGCAACACACACATATCCAAGATATGTTACAATGTGGATCAATAAATTTTGAAGGAGAGCATCTCAACACTAATTCATCTTTGAGAGATGAATCTTGAATTTTTGAAGAAGAGTGTCTCAAAACTAATTCATCTTTGAGAGATGAATCTTGAATTTTCGAAGAAGAGTTTCTCAAAACTAATTCATCTTTGAGAGTTGAATATTTCATTGGCATTGCCCCATATAATTCTAATTCATCTATTAATTCATATTTGATAGATGAATCCTGAATTTGCATTGCCCCACACAGTAAATTAGCAGACATATTATTCACATTTGTACAATGCCTTATACTAAAAAATTGAAATTGGTTAACAATATTGTTTGCTATTCCATGCAATTATTTTAGCCTCTCCTTCTTAACTTGGTACACGTCATTCATCTGGTTGCACACAAGTTCAAAATTGGTGAAAACTACAATTCCATTTGATCCATACTCCATTGTTGTTCCCAAGCCTTCTATCAATCCAATATAATATGCCTCGTTGTTTTTTTTTCTTCCCAGTATATTAATTTTCCTTTGGATGACTTTGCTAGTCACAATATTGGAAAGCACATATGTAATCACTGCATTCCTTGGATTGGGATAGCAAGAAACTTCTATGCATAATTTCCTTTTTTCAACCATATTTAATGGTTTTCTTATCCCTAAAAAAAAATAAAATCAATATATATATATATATATATATATATATATATATATATATATATTAAATTGACATTTATTGCAAATGCATGGGAGAAATGAAAAACTTATCTTTAGATATATTCCAGAGATTGACTGTAGGGGCATTTACTAGATATGTCACCTTTCATAAAAGCTTAGATTCAGAGGCTACCTGGCCCTTTACAGACTCTGCCTATAGAACTACCATGGATATGAAAATGAAAAACTTTTAATTAGATATATTCTAGAGATTGAAAGTAGGGGCATTTACTCTTAGGTTAAAACCTATGTTTTGTATCAAATCACTTTTGATTTCAATGGGAAACTTTTATGGCTAATTTCTGTTTTACATGTTGAATATAAAAGGTTTTTTCTCTCTCATTCTTTGAGACCATGGATATGAAAATGAAAAACTATATACTTGGTTAAAACCTATTTTTTTTTATCAAATTACTTTTGTTTCTAAATAATATATATGTATTGATTGTAGGGGCATTTAGATCTATTCCAGAGATTGACTGTAGGGGCATTTACTAGATATGTCACCTTTCATAAAAGATGAGATCCGGAGGCTACCTAGCCCTTTACAGACTCTGCCTATAGAACTACCATGGATATGAAAATGAAAAACTTCTAATTAGAACTATTCTAAAGATTGAATGTAGAGGCATTTAATAGATTAGGTTAAAACCTATGTTCTATATCAAATCATTTTTGGTTTCAATGGAAAACTTTTATGGCTAATTTGTGTTTTACATGTTGAATATAAAATGTTTTTTCTCTCTAATTGTTTGAGACCATGGTATGAAAATGAAAAACTCTATATTTGGTTAAAACCTATTTTTTGTATCAAATTATTTTTTGTTTCTAAATACTATATACATGTTGACTATAGGGGCATTTACTGTAGGGGCATTTAGATCTATTCTAGATATTGACTGTAGGGGCATTTACTAGATATGTCACCTTTAATAAAAGATGAGATCCAAAGGCTACCTGACCCTTTACAGACTCTGCCTATAGAACTACCATGGATATGAAAATGAAAAAATTCTAATTAGATCTATTCTAGAAATTGAATGTAGGGGAATTTACTAGATTAGGTTAAAACCTATGTTTTGTATCAAATCACTTTTGGTTTCAATGGGAAAATTTTATGGCTAATTTGTGTTTTACAGCTTGAATATAAATGTTTTTTCTCTCTCATTGTTTGAGACCATGGATATGAAAATGAAAAACTATATAACTGGTTAAAACTTGTGTTTTGTATCACATTACTTTTTGTTTCTAAATGCTATATACATGTTGAATATAAAAGGTGTTTCTCTCTCTCATTATTTGAGACCGTGGATATTAAAGTGAAAAACTTATATTTAGATCTATTCTAGAGATATGGCTAATTTTTGTTTTACATACATTGAATATAAAAGGTTTTTTCTCTCATTGTTTGAGACCACGGATATGAAAATGAAAAACTTATATATTTAAAACTATTCGAGAGATTGATTGACTTGTAGGGGCATTTACTCTTAGTTTAAAATCTATGTTTTGTATCAAATCACTTATGGTTTCAATGGGAAAATTTTATGGTTAATTTGTATTTTACATGTTGAATATAAAAGGTTTTTTTCTCTCATTGTTTGAGACCATGGATATGAAAATGAAAAACTTCTATTTAGATCTATTCTAGAGATATGGCTAATTTGTGTTTTACATAAATTGAATATAAAAGATTTTTTATCTCATTATTTGAGACCATGGATATGAAAATGAAAAAATTCTATTTAAAACTATTCCAGAGATTGACTGTAGGGGAATTTACTCTTAGGTTAAAACCCATGTTTTGAATCAAATCACTTATGGTTTCAATGAGAAACTTTTATGATTAATTTGTGTTTTACATATTGAATATAAAAGGTTTTTTTCTCTCTCATTTTTTGAGACCATGGATATGAAAATGAAAAACTTCTATTCAGATCTATTCTAGAGATATGGCTAATTTGTGTTTTACATACATTGAATATAAAATGTTTTTTCTCTCATTGTTTGAGACCATGTATATGAAAATGAAAAAATTATATTTAAAACTATTCCAGAGATTGAATATAGGGGCATTTACTAAGGTTAAAACCTATGTTTTGTATCAAATCACTTATGGTTTCAATGGGAAAATTTTATGTCTAATTTTTGCTTTACATGTTGAATATAAAAAGTTTTTTCTCTCTCTCATTGTTTGAGACCATGGATATGAAAATGAAAAACTTCTATTTAGATCTATTCTAGAGATATGTCTAATTTGTGTTTTACATACATTGAATATAAAAGTTTTTGTCTCTCATTGTTTGAGACCATGGATATGAAAATGAAAAACTTCTACTTAAAACTATTCCAGAGATTGACTGTAGGGGCATTTACTCTTAGGTTAAAACCTATGTTTTGTATCAAATCACTTATGGTTTCAATGGGAAAATTTTATGGCTAATTTATGTTTTAAATGTTGAATATAAAAGGTTTTTTCTCTCTCTCATTGTTTGAGACCATGGATATGAAAATGAAAAACTTCTATTTAGATCTATTCTAGAGATGTGGCTAATTTGTGTTTTACATACATTGAATATAAAAGGTTTTTTCTCTCTCTTATTGTTTGAGATCATGGATTTGAAAATGAAAAACTTCTATATATTTAAAACTGTTCCAAAGATTGATTGACTATAGGAGCATTTACTCTTAGGTTAAAACCTATGTTTTGTATCAAATCACTTTTGGTTTCAATGGTTTGTTTATTGGCTAATGTGTTTTTATCAAATCACTTTTGGTTTTGAAGTATATTCTGGAATCTTCTATAACCACTTATTAGGCCTATCAATATGTAATTAAAGCACAGTGAATATGAGAAGTCAATACAATCACATGATCAAAAATTAGTAGAGATAAGCAGTGTTTCTATAATATGGGATGATTGGTTAGATTATAGGTTTCCACAGATTAAGCTTATTCAGTAACTAATATGTAACCATTACTATTATTACTAAAACCATGCTTAAGGATGAGGTCTTTAATAAGGAGAAAAGCATGCCTTAAGAGACAGTCCAAACTCTGCTCAATAAGATGCAAGAATTCACAACAGATAAAAAAAGCTATTTCGTTAATCACAAATCAGTATCTATCAATATCTGTTATTTATGTTTCTAAGGCTGGAAATTTTATCAGAACCAGAACATAGCTGGCTAAATGGGCTAGTCAGCCTAGTTCAGGGGTTTTCTAGAAATTGAATGTAGGGGCATTTACTAGATTAGGTTAAAACATATGTTTTGTATCAAATCAATTTTGGTTTCAATGGGAAACTTTTATGGCTAATTTGTGTTTTACATGTTGAATATAAAGGTTTTTTCTCTCTCATTGTTTGAGACCATGGATATTAAAATGAAAATCTATATAATTGGTTAAAACCTATGTTTTGTATCAAATTACTTTTTGTTTCTGAATACTACATACATGTTGAATACAAAAGGTTTTTTTCTCTCTCATTGTTTGAGACCATGGATATGAAAATGAAAAAATTCTATCTAGATTTATTCTAGAGTGGCTAATTTTTGTTTTATATGCATTGAATATAAAAGTTTTTTTTTCTCATTGTTTGATACCATGGATATGAAAATGAAAACTTCTATATTTAAAACTATTCGAGAGATTGATTGACTAGTAGGGGCATTTACTCTTAGGTTGAAACCTATGTTTTTCATTAAATCACTTATGGTTTCAATGGGAAACTTTTATCGCTAATTTGTGTTTTACATGTTGAATATAAAAGGTTTTTTTCTCTCTCATTGTTTGAGACCATGGATATGAAAATGAAAAACTTCTATTTAGATCTATTCTAGAGATATGGCTAATTTGTGTTTTACATACAATGAATATAAAAGGCTTTTTCTCTCATTTTTTGAGACCATGGATATGAAAATGAAAAACTTCTATTTAAAACTATTTCAGAGATTGACTGTAGGGGAATTTACTCTTAGGTTAAAACCTATGTTTTGTATCAAATAACTTATGGTTTCAATGAGAAACTTTTATGGATAATTTGTGTTTTACATGTTGAATATAAAATGTTTTTTTCTCTCTCATTGTTTGAGACCATGGATATGAAAATGAAAAACTTCTACTTAGATCTATTCTAAAGATATGGCTAATTTGTGTTTTACATACATTGAATATAAAAGTTATTTTCTCTCATTGTTTGAGACCATGGATATGAAAATGAAAAACTTCTATTTAAAACTATTCCAGAGATTAGTTGTAGGGGCATTTACTAAGGTTAAAACCTATGTTTTGTATCAAATCTCTTATGGTTTCAATGGGAAACTTTTATGGCTAATTTGTGTTTTACATGTTGAATATAAAAAAAAATTTCTCTCTCTCATTGTTTGAGACCATGAATATGAAATTGAAAAACTTCTATTTAGATCTATTCTAAAGATATGGATAATTTTCATTTTACATACTGATTTGAAAATGAAAGTATTTGTTTTGTTTTTCAAGGTATTCATTTCCATTAAATTAAGTGTGCAAAGTGTTTCGATAGTCTTGCAAGTGAAACAAAGTATTTTTGTTAATTGTTTATGAATTTTTGTGTGAGGGAGTGTTGTTTTAATTTACTGTTTAATAACTTTAATCTGAATAACACAGCAAAATAACTTCACCATAAACACACAGCAACATGATGAGGCAGTTCACCCCTCCTGGGCTACATCTGTCGATTCCAAGGCTCCCAACGGGCATGCCCTTGATATAGTATGATGCTCAAATGGGTAATACAGTGAGAAAAAGTCCTAAACAGACCAAACCAGCTATGAAAATGAATTCAGAAACAAAAATAAGCTAAGAATGACTCCGATTTCACCTAAAACCGTGAAGTGTAGTCCAATGCAGCTCCGTTTCCCTCAAGGCCCTGATGGCTCTCCAAGCTTCTTTGAAGAAAAAATGGTTGAAATACACCTTTGATGGCTTTGAAACCTATTCCAATGGATCTAGAATGCTGAGAATACCTGAAATAAAATAAAATATCACTCCAAAAGGTTCAGTAATGTGAAATTTATGCCCAACTGAAGTTTTGTCCAAGTTGGCCTAAGGAAACTCCACCAAAATTGGAGTGACTGTAGTTCAGCCCATTGACTTTGGCATAAATGCCTAAAAAGGCAGACTCCGCCCAATTTGGCTGCGCAGTTTTGAATGGAAATAAATGTTGGGGGGGTAGTGGTCACATGGACCAACTACCCCACTGCCGGCAGAACTGTGGAGCCAACGGTCTAAAGACCGTGGCATATAATGGCTACCGTAACCTCTGCCGGTTCCATGTGATAGGCTCTACATAACATTAGCCATTTGTGTTTATCCTTCAGCAAGTCCTTCAGTTCTATGCAAGGGTTCTATTATAAGGGGTCTGGCCCCCTTTACCGCTGCCCACAATCTATATAAACCTTAAATATATGTTTTGACCATAGCATGTTAAGAATCATCATGCGGGCGAGCCAGTCGGGCCTGTGGGCTAGCGGCCACCTGACCTAGGGTCGAATCCTGCTAGCTCCATAAATTTTTTCCAATGAAAAATCTGCAATCTTGGGGCCACGTGGCGACCTTTGGGCAGGCCACGTGGCGCCTCTTGATTGGCCACTAATTTCCATTGTATATTCACTGTGAAATCCGCGGTTGACGAATTTCGATCTGTGATTGGATGATGAAGGGATATTCCATGGAATATTCTATGGAATATTCCCAAAAAATAAATTGTAATATTATTTTTTTAATATTTTTGAATCCAATTCAACCCAAGTCAAACTGGACTTTTGCATGAAATTGTGAATTTTCAAAATTGAATAACTTTAACATACATTGTCGGATTTTTTTGCGGCTACAGGATCGTATCGAGAAGGCCTATCATGTCATTCTAGTTTCAACCAATTCTGAGCAGTTCCAATTTTGAGCATTTTCTTCACTTAGGACATGATCACCTGATCACACCTCCCAAATGGGAAGATTTTGGACCTACGAAAGCTCTCTGATTACAGAAAATGAACATAAGGAGACTGATTCTCCACTCTTCCAACCTTGAACCACTGAAATCTTCCTGACTTCATCAAATTGAGCTTCTCATAAAAAGATAAATTGTTCCTTGAATTCACTGACCGATCGTTGCTTAAATTGACTGAGTCATGATGCAAATTTCTGACATTTGCTGAACAGAAACTATATTTTTTAGAATACATACGGTTTCTACAATGGTCAAGCTTCAAAGAAGACAAAAAATAAGGTTCACCTTGCCATCTGTCCACATGGAAAATTTTTTCTGAATGAGCCATGTACTTGTGCTAAATCCCCACCAATTTTTCTCTCCATACTAATATGTCATTCTGAAACCAGCAATGACCCTTGATAAATTGTGTGCCCTCTTTGCTTGCATGCCTTTCCATCTCATGGAATCTTGCACCGCTTTGCACCGACACTTCGTTCTCTACACCGATTAACACCAAAGGTACCTTGTGCAACATATTGTCATCTTCTTTCAAAGATGAACTGTTATCAGACTGAAACATATCATCATTATATCAGCAATATCATGAAAAGGAAAATTTACAAAATATTATTTTTTAATCATCAGCAAAGTCAAATTTCGACTTGCATTAACTAGCCTTTTCAATTTCCCTGCATGGACTAAAGAAGATTCTAGCTTCTTCTTATGTGCTCTCACAATGTACTCTTTTCCATCCTTGAACAGATCATACTTGTTCTCATGGTGATGGAAGATTTCCTTCCTATCATATAAATATGGACTACCCAACATAGCACATGTAATGTCAAGTGGTACTACATCCAGTTCAACCCAATCAACATAATGAGTTTTTATGGCAAAGCGCAAGATGAAATTTCTTGAGACTTGTAAATTAGAATCCTTGCAAATCCACCCTAGTGGATAAGGCTTTGGATGTGGAATTGTCTCAAGTTTCAGTTGTTTGACCAAGTATTATGAGATGAGATTAGCTTGAGACCCACTATCAAATAGTGTGTCTATCTTTGTGTGGTTTGAGATTATCCTCACATGAAGTAACTCTATCCTCCTCTTTTCATTTTGAGTCTCTTTGTGACAGTTTAATGTGCTAGAACTGGGATTTGTTTCTTGTACAACCTCTTTTCCCTTTATGTTCTTTAATACCATGGCGATACTTTTAGTCTCATAACCTGATTCGGACCCTAAGTCATGTTCAACAGTTGCTACAATTTTCCCCTTTTCTTTGGTTTTGTCTTTGTTTTTATATTTCTCTGGTTTCAGCTCCAGATGAAGCTTCCAACAGTGGTCGTCATTGTGGCTTTTTTTTTAACAGTTCTTGCAAAATAATTTCCCTTTTTCCTTTCTAGAGTTTGCAATCATTTTTCTTCCTTTGCCTTTAAAATCACTACCCTCATTCACATCAAAAGTTTTTTTCCCTCTAGCCTCTAAATGCGTAGCTTGTACACAAACTTCATCTAGACTAGTAGGATTGAACATAAGGATAGTATGTATAAGGTAATTATGCAAACCACCTATATATTTCAGGAAAGTATCTTGACTTTGTAAGTCTACTCCTAACAACAGTGCTCTTCTCCTAAAATCTTGAGTGTATTATTGAACAATTTTTCCTTTAAGTTGTCTAAAGTTTTGCCAATTCATTATAGCCTTTTGTAAATGAGCAAGAGGATAAAATTGTTTCTTAATTGCAGAAATAAATTCAGCCCATGATAAAGTAAGCTTACCATGTTTTCAAATTTCATCCTTGGTCTTGAATTCCCACCATACCAATGTTGCTCCTTCCATCCTTAGAGAGGCTAACTGAATCTTGGTATCATCATCATGTAAGTTCTAAATCCTTAAATAAACTTCCAATTGTCTGATCCAATTTTCTAGTTTCTCTACATTGACTTCACTGTTAAACATGGGAAATTAAAATTTGACATCAAGCTTTAAAAATGATTTTTACTGGTGGTTTTATACTTATGAGACTGATTTACCGAAGTCAAGGAAGACGATGTAGAAGAAGAGGATGAAGATGGAGATGGTGGATCACCATTTCCTCCATGTCCTTTCTTTGACCGATCATTACTCTTCTTTCCTCCGGAGGAACCCTCTCCTTCTTTTTGGTTTTTAGACCCTTCTCCAACAATCCTATCATTTCTTTCTTGATAGAGGATTCTTAAAATTTCAGTCATATCTAAGAAAGCTTTCCGAAATATCTTTTCTTCTTCCTTGGGATCCATCTCTTCAAGAGCTTCTCCTTCTCTTGAAGACATGCTTGTAGCTACTTCTAGGGCTCTTGGAGGTGGTTCTCTGACCCTTCTTGGTTGTGGATTAGTTTTTGAACTAACCAAGTTTCCTTCACCTCTCTTGAGTTTTAACCTAGTCAGCATCAAAACTTGCAAACAAATGACTTAATATTTGCAAAAAACAAATGTTGAGTAAAAACTCTAGCTTTTATGGCTCTAAACCTGAGCTTTGATACCAACTGATCTTAAAATGAAAGTATTTTCTTTGTTGTTCAAAGTATTGATTTCCATTAAATTAAGTGTGAAAAGTGTTTGGATAGTCTTGCAAGTGAAACAAAGTGTTTTTGTTAATTGTTTATGAATTTTGGTGTCAGGGAGTGTTGTTTTAATTTACTGTTTAACAACTTTAATCTAAATAACACAGCAGAATAACTTCACCATAAACACACAGCAATATGATGAGGCGGTTCACCCTTCCTGGGCTACATCTGTCGGGTCCAAGGCTCCCAACGGGCATGTCCTTGATATATTATGATTCTAAAATTGGTAATATAGTGAGAAAAATGCCTAAACAAACCAAACCAGCTGTGAAAATGAATTCAGAACACAGAAAGAAGCTAAGAATGACTCTGATTTCACCTAAAACCGTGAAGTGTAGTCCAATGCAGCTCCATTTCCCTCAAGGTCTTGATGGCTCCCCAAGCTTCTCTGAAGTAAAAATGGCTAAAATACACCTATGATGGCTTTATGACCTATTCTAATGGCTCCATAATGCTGAAAATACCTAAAATCAAAAAATAATTCGCTCCAAAAGGTTCAGTAATGTGAAAGTTATGCCCAACTGAAGTTTTGTCCAAGTTGGCCTAAGGAAACTCCACCAAAATTGGAGTGACTGCAATTAAGCCTGTTAACTTTGGCATAAATGCCTAAAAAGGCAAACTCTGCCCAGTTTGGCCACATGGTTTTGAATGGAAATAAATGTTAGGGGGGGGTAATGGTCACATGGACCGACTGCCCCACCGTCGGCGAAACCGTGGAGCCAACAGTCCAAAAACCGTGGCATATAATGGTTAGCATAACCTCCGCCGGTTCCATGTGATATAATCCGCATAAAATTAATCATTTGGAGTTTTTTTTTATCTGTCAGTAAGTCCTTTGGTTTTGCGCCAGGGTTATATTATAAGGGGGTTGGCCCTTAGGGGCTAGCACCCTTTACCGTAGCACACAATTTATATAAACCTTAAATATATGTTTTGACCATAGCATGTTAAGAATCACCATGCGGGTGGGCCAGTCGGGCCTATGGGCTGGCAGCCACCAGACCCAGGGTCGAATCCTACCATCTTCATAAATTTTTTCCAATGAAAAATCTGTAGTCTTGGGGCCACGTGGTGGCCTCCGGGAAGGCCACGTGGCACCCCTTGATTGGCCACTAAATTCCATCGTATATTCACTGCGCAATCCGCTGTTGAAAAAGGTCAATCTGTGATTGGATGATGAAGGAATATTCCATGGAATATTCTATGGAATATTCTTTTTAAATTTTTTTTAATCCAAGTCAACCCAAGTCAAACTGGACTTTTCCATGAAATTGTGAATTTTCAAACTTGAATAACTTTCACATATAGTGTCGGATTTGAGTGTTGTTCATGGCTACAGGATTGTATCAACGAGGCCTATATTGTCGTTTTGGTTTCAACCAATCATGAGCAGTTCCAATTTTGAGCATTTTATTCACTTAGGACATGATCACCTGATCACATACATTGAATATAAAAGGTTTTTTCTCTCATTGTTTGAGACCATGGATATGAAAATGAAAAAATTCTACTTAAAACTATTCCATAGATTGACTGTAGGGGCATTTACTCTTAGGTTAAAACCTATAAAACCTATGTTTTGTATCAAATCATTTATGGTTTCAATGGGAAACTTTTATGGCTAATTTTTGTTTTAAATGTTGAATATAAAATATTTTTTTCTCTCTCTCATTGTTTGAGACCATGGATATGAAAATGAAAAACTTCTATTTAGATCTATTCTAGAGATGTGGCTAATTTTTGTTTTACATACATTGAATATAAAAGGCTTTTCTCTCTCTCTCATTATTTGAGACCATGTATATGAAAATGAAAAACTTCTATATATTTAAAACTATTCGAGAGATTGATTGACTGTAGGGGCATTTACTCTTAGGTTAAAACCTATGTTTTGTATCAAATCACTTTTGGTCTCAATGGTTTGTTTATTGGCTAATGTGCTTTTATCAAATCACTTTTGGTTTTGAATTATATTCTGGAATATTATATAACCACTTATTAGGCATATCTATATGTAATTAGAGCACAGTGAATATGGGAAGTCGATAAAATTACATGATCAAAAATTAGTAGAGATAAGCAATGTTTCTATAATATGGGATGACTGGTTAGATTATAGGTTTCCATAGACTAAGCCTATTCAGTAACTAATACGTAACCATTACTATTATTACTAAAAGCATGCTTAAGGATGAGGTCTTTGCTGAGGAGAAAAGCATGCCTTAAGAGACTGTCCAAACTCTACTCAATAAGATGTAATAATTCACGATAGATAAAAAAAATCTATTTCGTTAATCACAAATCAGTATCTATCAATATCTGTTATTTGTGTTTCTAAGGCTGGCAATTTTATCATAACTAGAACAAAGCTGGCTAAACGGGCCAGTCAGCCTAGTTCAGGGGTTTTCGTAGGCATAACTATCCACTCAAACCAATTGCAACACCTTTTTGTTCTGAACTGCTTCAGAATAATCATGTATGGAACTTTGCATATTTTTATTTAAAGGTTTGGATTCACAGAGTATATATACATATATAAAATAATAATCCAATTATGATAACACTCACACTTGCTAGTATAAGATGTATCATTAAGCATATAAAGACAATGGTGGGTAGAGGAACGAGAGTGAGTTGTACACTGAATTGAAAAGAATAAAGCAACTCCATGAAAATTGCTTGTCAAAATTGTTACCTTGCGGTGATATGACTATGACATTTAAAGAAACATTTTTTTCACCATTCAATTGCCAAATAAACCAAAGAACTGCTCTAGAGTGGGTTCTTAAACCCAAAATGAAAAAAATAGTGCAATGAAAAATTTATATTGAAATTCGAAACAACTGGCAAGCTCTCACATTAGAGAATCTCTGTGAATCTTTTTAATGAGACATATTCAATGCAGGTCTCCTCTTTTGCTAAGAAAAATTACTTTTACATCTCACAAATATGTAAATAAGGTAAAATCAAGTACAGCTAATAAATATGGAATTTCAAAAATTCCACTCTGGAAGTGCTCCTATCTAGTACAGTTTATGATATTCCATCCAATAAGCAGTAACCAATTAAAACTAACACCAAATTTGAACCTGTAACACCCTAGGTTATCATTATTGGGTCCTATATTTGATGGACGACCAAGGGGAGTATAAGCAAATCAATAGGACACATATTAGAGATGGCACTACTAAGAGAATAGCCCATATTATCCATAGATATAATTCGAGTAGTGGGGAGAATTGTGGACTCAGACCATACAGGTGATAACAAGAGACTCTAATCATTACAAGAACAAGAACAGTGAAAATATGCTACCATATTTCCCTAATCAGTTGGTTTCAATAGAGTCACTCTGCTTACAAATAGGAACCAAGCTAATATCAGTAATAGATGTGTACTATCCTTGTAATGTAATCACTGTTGAATTATAACTCACTATTTTTTTTTGTTTATAACATGTACTATATCGTTTTACTATATGGTGTAGTAATGGAGACCACATTAGTACGTATGTAATAGTAAGAAATACCAGTAATAGTGATACTACAGTTTTTTTTTCTCCCAGTATTTTTTTGTGATTCATAACATATTTTACAATCTCTAATATGGAGCAATTACTTACCTAGAGCAACTCCTGAGCAGCAATTTGCGAGTGCGAGCACTAAATCAGCAACAAAGCAACAGAGTGCGAACAGACTATGTGAATAGAGACGTGCCACAAAAACTCAAACAGAAACCCGCGAACAGACTATGCGAACAAAGATGTGCAAAAAGGAAACTCATTCGCGGGTGAAATATTTATAAAATATGAGTTCGGTTGAAATTTTTTTAAAGCTCGATCGAACTAATAGTCTGGTTGAACTAAAAGTTTGGTTGAACTGTTAGTGTTGGTTTTCCCATCTCTGGAAAAAATTATGTTTTCCCACGCCATCAGTGTGTTGTCAATCTAAATGGCAGTACGAGTTAGGCCGAAATTTCTTCTAAAGTTCGGCCGAACTTTCTTCTAAAGTTAAGCTGAACTATCTAATAGTTCAGTCGAAATTTCTCAAAAGTTCTGCCGAACTATTGCTGAAAATTTTTTTCTGCCCCCGATTCTCGCAAAAGTGTAACCCAACTTCACATTTTCACCCTATCATGATCAATTTTTACCTTGAAGTGCCTTCCCATTAGGTAAGGTTGCCATTTCTTTAGTGCATGCAATATTGCTAACATTTCCTTCTCATAAATAGCTTTCTATAAATACTTTCCTTTGATTGGATGAATTTCAAAAGCAATGGGTCTTCCTTCTTGCATGAAGACAACACCAATTCCATTTCCTGAGGCATCACATTCCACAATAAAGGTTTTTGTGAATTATGGCGTAGCTAAGACCGGTGCTAGGCACATTGCCTCTTTAAGATGTTCAAAGGCCTGAGTTGCTTCAGGAGTCCATGAAAATGCATCTTTCTTCAATAATGTTGTTAGAGGTGCTGCTATTCTCCCATAATTTTTAACAAACTTGCGATAATACCCCGTTAACGCAAGAAATCCTCGCAAATTCTTAATGGTCGTGGGGACTTTCCATTCCTTAATGGCTTTAATTTTGTTAGGGTCTACCTTAACAACCTCGTGAGATACAATATGACCCAGATATTCCACCTCTTGTACTCCAAAGAAACATTTGGATGTTTTTTCATACAATTGTTTCTCCTGCAATAGTTTGAGCACCTTGTCAACATGTTGAACATGATCCTTCTAAGACCTGCTATAGATTAGTATATCATCAAAAAATACTAGCACAAATTTTCTAAGGAAGGGTTTGAAAATGGAATTCATCAATCCTTGAAATGTAGAAGGTGCATTGGTAAGGCCAAAAGGCATGACCAAAAATTCATAATGACCCTCATGAGTTCGAAATGTTGTTTTTGGAATATCTTCAATCTTAATTCTAATTTGATGATATCTTGAATGAAGATCCAACTTGGTAAAATAAATTTCTCCATGTAATTCATCCAATAATTCATCAATCACAGCAATGGGGAATTTATCTTTAATGGTGAGCTTATTGAGCTCCCTATAATCTGTACACATGCACCATGATCCATCCTTATTGTGTACCAATACTACAGGAGCAAAGAAAGAACTTTGACTAGGCTGAATTATACCAGTCTCTAACATTTCTGCAATCAGACATTCAATTTTTCTCTTTTGGACATAAGGATATCTATAAGGCCTGATGTTTGAAGGAACACTTTTGGGAATCAAATGAATAGCATGATCATGATCACAAATAGGTGGGAGTCCTTTGGGAGTTTCAAACACATTGGAATGATTGTCCATGACTTTTTGGAGATCTACATAAATAGATGATTTTGATGTTGGAACTTATAGTGAGCATAATTGTGCAATTACCGCTCGTTGTTCTTTCTTTAGAAGCTTTGTCATGTCATTAGAGCTTATTATCTTTCTCGTCTTCCCTGCAATACCCCGTAATTCAACTTCCTTACCTTCTGAAAAAAATTTCAAGAAAACTTCTTGAAAATTAAAAGCTACCGTCCCCGAAGATTGTAACCATTGTACTCCTAGTACCACATTAACACTTCCCATAGGAATCGAAAGGATTGGACTATTAAACACATATTACCCCATGGTTAGCTTGATATTACGGCAATTTCCAGAGAAATTTATAGTTCCTCCATTTGCAACCATCACTTGACATTCTGGTGCTGGGTATAGGAAACAATTCAATTCCTTGGCTACCTTACAATGACCAAAATTATGGGTACTACCTGAATCAATCAACACTATTACCTTTTTCTTCTTGATATGTCCTTCTATCTTAAGAGTTTGAGGAGTGGTAATTCCTGCCAATGCATTACATGATATGGTCGGACTCATTTCTTCCTCTTCTAGGGTTGGTTCCTGGTGTATACCCTCTTCTTTTGAAAATTCTTGTTCATTTTCTTCTTCCTCTTCACAATCTATGTAAAATAATTTCTTCTCAGCACACTTATGACCTTTAGTGTATTTGCTATCACAACTGTAGCAAAACCCTTTTTCTCTTTTTTCTTCCAATTGTTGTGGTGTCAACCTTGTAGGTTGTGGAAATCTAGGAGTAGCAACACTTCCCTCTTTATAGAAGTGAGTGGTAGGCTTCCTTGTCGCCATAATTTTACATTCAATTTTTCTTGCCAACCTGAATGCTTTCTCCAATGAATCAGGTTCCAAAACATGAACTTCATGTTGGATGTTATCCTTTAAAGTAACTATGAAGAGATCAATCAGGTGTTCCTCTGAAATATCAGTTACCCTTATATTCAATTTTTGAAAGTCCTCAATGTGCTTCCCCACTGAACACTTTTGTTTGAGATTTATCAATTGGCTAAAGAAGGTGTTTCTCTTTGTATACTCATAATGTGCTATCATTTCATTTGTAAAAATTGACCAAGTGACAATCTTTTTATGGGAGCAATACCATACAAATGTATTTTATTCTAAATGTAAAGTTGCGATGCGTACCTTTTATGTGTTTTGCACATTATTGAGATCAAAATATTGCTCCATCTATAGTATCCATGTTACAGGATCCTTTCCATCAAATTTCCTCATATCCATTTTTGGAATATGGTGGCTCTTCCTTCCAACATTAGATTTTATGAAATCACGATTAACATTTATTTTCATCTCATCATGAGTTTCCTCTACTATCTTTTCACCATTAGGAAAAATTTCTTGTATCAACTTTGTCAAACCTTACATGTCTGCTTTTAGATCATTCTTCATGTTTTCCATTTTTTCATCGATCTTAGCTTCCATTTCATCCATCTTAGATTCCATACCAGCTTCCATGCCATCCATCTTAGCTTCCATGCCATCCATGCCATTCTTCAAACCATCCATCTTATATTCCACGCATTTCTTCAAACCATCCATCTTAGTTTCCATGCCTTTCTTCAAAACTTCATGTCATTTTTTGTTTCTCTTTGTGAGAGCGAAATTTGTTGCACTTGCTCTTGTAATTTTGATATTTCATGTTGCCCTTCTTTGTCTTCATGATTCATAGTAGAGCCTTCTAAAGGCTTAATGGGTGTTGAATTCCTTTTAGGGGCCATTTTATAATCCAATACTGATATCTATTCTACAATATGCCCTTGGAATCAATTCAACTTGATTCTTAAAACAAGACTTATGCAATTCGGAAAAAAAAAATACACACATTTTACTTGCTTTTGAGTAGCTCGATATTGAAGTTAAATTATCTCTATAATTGTGGATCCTCAATATCTGAAATTTGGCCCTATAGTAGCCCTCTGAAGCTTCTTTCAAATGCCACAGGTCTGATCTAATTTGGATTCTTCAAGGAAAATTTATGTCCAATCTCCCACAATGACCCAATTATGGACTAGTTAAGTAGAGTGAACTTTTACAACTTGCCACGTGTCACGTATTCCTCCTTTGGTTTTGAAATCAATAGACATAATTCTACTCTATTTACTTGCAGTCACTTTTTACATCATTCCAATCTGATGCTCAGAGAGAGATTTATGAAGATTTTCCCATGATCACCTCTTTGAGATGAAATGCAGAAGCCTGAAAAATCCCTAACTTCCACAAATCATACCTCCGCCAATATTCCGATCCAAGATCTGAAATTTTCCGATGATGTACCTCAGGATTTCGGCTTCGCCCTCTAAAAATTTGAGCTTCTGAACCTTCGTAGAAACAAATTTATAGCAAAAATTCCACACTGGCTTGTTTAGGTTAAATTCAGGAGCCTGCAAAATGACCTACCTTCCACAGATCATATCTCCAAAAATATTTTGAACCAAGCTCTAAAATTTTGCGACGATGTTCTTCACGATTGGTTCTTCGCACTCTAAACATTTCAGTATCTGAACCTTCGTAGTAAAATAGTTATAGCGAAAATTCCACGATGACCTGTTTGGAGTAGCAAAGCCCTAGAATCCCATAGCTCTGATACCAAATGTTGTGAAACTAGCTCCAAAAATAGAAGAAAAGAGATATCAACACCTTAGAAATAAGCCACTTAGAGGGGCAAACTCCAATACATTACATGAATGAACAACTCTTGGATGATACAAATTACAAAACCTCCTTTCTATATATAGGAGTCCATGGGGCCACAATGTAATCCTAGTGGGCCACATTGTAATCCTAGCCGACCTAACAATAATAATTTAAGGGCACAATAATAACAATATGGTGGTTATAGGGGTACAATAATAACAATAAGGGGGTTACACTAACAATAGTAATGGACAATACTAGTAATATAGGGACCTAACACACTTTCTTAACATCCTCATTATTAACTTGTTAGGCTCTACATACAGCATCAGTGACAAACAAAAATTGCTTAATATATTCATTTCCAATACCCTTGAAAGTAGGTGGCTTCATAGACATGGCCATATCTATGCATGGGGGAGGTGGAGTTGGAGGTGGAGTGGACGACTTGTGAGATGAGTGTGGAAATGGAGTGGATGGGTTTTGAATGATGGTCAGGGCTCCCTGATCATTTTGATTTGGTGAAACTTCTTCTCGGGAGACTTCCTCTTCTTTAGAGTGCACAGATTCACTAGATCTGCTAGCTTCAGGCTTGTCCTCACTATCAGATATACCCTTGAGAGGACTATAAAAAATCCTTCTTCTAGGTCTGTGCGGTGAATTCCTCCATTGCGCGTAGTCGGGCCTCTTCGAGACATTCACGCAATATGTTGGCACAAAGATCCATGTTCACATAATAACATATTCAAAAATAACTTCAAAGAGCATAGGAACTTACCTCGAGGACCCTTGAAAAATATTATTTCTACTTTAGAATATGACACAAACTGATCAATGGAAAATTAAGTCACAAATCCTCCCAAGACATGATCAATCCAATGGTCTATCGCAGTGGTGATCTTATTGCTTGTCTTTTCTAATTGTTGTATTAATTCAGAATTCCACTTAGTGACTATGTTGTCCTTCACGCATGTATTAAATTCAGTCAATCGCGACAACCATTCATGAAACTTAGTTTCAAAGGAGAAAAATAATATCTCGTGAACTTCTGTATAGATGTAGTTCTGAACCCACTTTTCAATAGATATCTTAGAACTTCGATTCTGTTGGATCGTGAATTCAAGGATATTTCTATCTATCCAATCTTGAAATTTGTTCTGTGTAGGGTTCCACAACATTAAATCTCCCTCAACATGATCCTGGTCTCGGAAAAAAAAAAAACCATTTTTTGGCTTGAGGGGTCCTGACCCAGGTTCAGATTTTATAGTCCAACCAATAAACCCTCCAACTGCTGGCCCTTTTGTCAATGACCTCCTTGCAGAGATCAAAGTCTCATCTGAAGCAGTATCGGGAAGTGTTGGAACTAGTTTTCCACACCTTGAGGGATAAATTGATGTGGTGGCCCTAAACAAGTTTATAACAGAACCTGTTGCAGATCGAAAACAAATGCGCGCATATATAAATCATGATGTATCAGATTAGCTCATCATAAATATAAATAATGCATATAACAGATGGATTGCAAATCAACTTCATCACATACATGTAGTAACTAAATCAGATCTTCGCAATAACTCAAGTAGATCTATTCATGTGCTCAACCATCAAAATATATTCATGCATAAAGAACATATTTACTTGCAGAGATATAACAAAATTAAAGTGATCTCAAAGCAATAACAGTAAACAAATATTTTAGACATATAACATAATTTCTTCACCAAAATAGTATTTGCATTAGATTCAAATAGATAAGTACAGTCAGACTTTCCCCTTACAATTCCCCTTCCATGCACACAGCCAGTGGATTACGCACACATCCAGGACTAGGTATCCGCACACACAGCCAGCAGGATCCTTTCTACCCAACCCAGATTTACAAAATTGTATCACAGAAGCATAAACATACTTAGATCCAAAACGTCATGATTTTATTACCTACTTAGAGTCACTCTATCTCTATTTATAATCATCCAACATGCAAACACTATGGTCTCAAACTGTGTTTTGAGGCCCAGAATTTACCCTTACAACCCAAGTTACCTAAAAGAGGTTCTTTGACCCGCCCCAAATCCCCTTGACATTTCCGCGCAGTGCACATATGCAAAATTACATAAAACATTACTCAAAAGTTTCCCCATGGGACCCCGCTCCAACAAGAATGTTTTCATTAAATTTCATTTACTTGAAGCCATAAAGGAAATACCGATATTTCCAAAATCCATCAAGGAGCTATGTATCAAAAAACCATGAAGAAAAAGAAAAAAAATTAAAAAGATTCAATTGGTAGGAAAATTTGTTGATATTATGATGGGAAAATCTATTTTCCAAAAATATTTAGATCCAAGAAGCCCCATTGTAAAAATACACATCAATTTTATTGAAATCCCAAACACTTTAATTGATCTAGGAGCATCCATTTATATTATAAGTAAACATACCATGAAGAAAGTTAAGCTTCTTAATCTTAAATATACTCCAACATTATTACAATTAGCATATAGATATGTTATTAAACCAGATGGAGTATTAGAAGATGTGTCTGTTTCTATAGATTATTGGGAATATCATGTAGATTTCATTATTTTAACTCCCAAGAACAACTTAGGAGGCCATCCATGCATCCTTGGTAGACGTTGGCTAGCTACATCCTATGCATTCATAAGTTGTAGAGCAGGTGATATCTATATATATGATGGAAATTCCACTAAGAAATTCACCTTGTATCATCCTGCGAAAAAACCATCGAAGTAGAAAGTGAAATTTGGATAGATTATGATAATAAGTACATTGATAGTATGCAATTAGTTTATACTTTTTCAAAAGTAGATGAAGAAGATCAATTGAGAAATTTGATGAATAATAATTATTCTTATTCTTCATATGATCAAGATCAGATTTTTCAAGAGCAATGTAATATTGAATATCTATCATCTCATCAATTTCTTTACATTTTATGGAGAAGTTTGGAAATTCTCAAGTAGAAAATTTTCCAGGTAAAACATTAAATATTAACAATAACTTGGAAGAACTTCAAAAGAGAAAGTTAATAATGATGCTACAAAAACATTCTTCTACTTATGCACGGGAATATACTAATATGAAGGGAATTGGTCCTAAAACTTGTATGTGTCATATTTATATTCAAGAAAATGTCAAACTAGTTAGACAGCCTCTGAGGAGAATGAATCAAAATCTGAAGGAAATTGTTAAAGAGGAATTTAAAAAATTATTGAATGTGAATATCATTTATCCTATGTCAGATAGTCAATGGGTGTCACCTCCAGTGATTTTTTCAAATAATAATTGCATAATAGAGCATGTATTGATTACAAATAATTAAACAAATTCACTTTGAAAGATCATTTTCCACTACCCTTTATAGATCAAGTATTAGATACCTTGGTAGGAAATAAGTATTTTTCATTTTTAGATGGTTTTAGTGGGTACAATCAAATCCAACTAGCACAAGAAGATAAAAACAAAACTACTTGTGCATGTCATTGGGGAACATATGCATATAGGGTACTTCCCTATGGGTTATGTAATGCACTCGCCACATTTTAGAGAGTAGTTTTAGGTATCTTCTTTGATCTAATTCATGATTGTGTGGAAGTATACATGGATGATTTTACTGTATATGAAAATAATTTCAAAGAAGCTATGGGAAATCTATAAAAAATTCTTATTATATGTAAAGAAGAAAACCTTTTGTTAAGCAATGAGAAATATTTTATGATGTTTAATGAAGGTATTGTTTTAGGTCACCATATTTCAGGAGATGGAATTAAGGTGGACACATCTAAGGTAGAATTTATTTCCAAATTTTCAATTCATGTTTGTCAAAGATATATTAGAACGTTTCTCAGATTTACTGGATACTATAGGAGATTCATAAAAAAATTCACAAAAATAGCCTCTAAACTCCTCAAACTTACAAAATGTTGTGAATTTTCATGGAACTATGATTGTTAAAAAACATTTGAAACATTAAAACAAAGAATCATTGAAGCACCAATTCTAAGAGGACCTAATTGGTCTCTACCTTTTCACATATCTACTGATTCTTCAGCTACAACTTTAGGGGCTATATTGGGATAAAAATATTTAACTCCTTATGTTATCTATTATACTAGTAAAAATTTGACTCCAGCAGAGTTAAATTATACTGCGACTGAAAAGGAGTTTTTAGTTGTTTTTCATGCCATAATAAATTTCGTCACTATATCACTGGTTATGAAACTTTTATTCATAGAAATCATTATTCCATTATATATTTAAATAAAAACCAATTACTAATGGAAGAATTACAATATGGTTGTTATTATTACAGGAATTAAACATCACTATTCTTGACAGACTAGGGAAAGAAAATATAGTTTCTTATTTCCTTTCTCATTTCCTTTCCGTAACACAAAAGAATAATATTGATATTCCTATAAAATAAAATTTTCCTAATGAGTATATGTTGAAGTATATACTAAATTTCCTTGGTTTGCAAATATTTCCAATGATTTAGCTACAGGAAAATTTCCACCACAATTTTCAGTAAGAGAATAGCAAAAAGTTATCAAAACCAATGCAACCTATTCTTGGATAGATGGAAATTATACAAAATTGGACCTGATTTGATCATTCGAAGATGTGTTTCAGAAGATAAAGTACCATAAATTCTAAAAGTTTGCCATGATGAGCCATGTGGAGGGAATTTTGATGATAAAAAAACTGCATGCAAAATCCTTCTTTTGGGATATTATTGGCCATCTATTTTTAAAGATGACAAGGAATATGTCAAAATATGTGATAGTTGTCAGAGAATGGTAAAATTAGTGTCATAAGATGAAATGCCTCTACAACCACAGGTACTTGTGGATCCTTTTGAAAAATGGGCTTTAGATTTTGTGGGACCTATAAATCCTCTATCTAAATAGAAAAGATATATATTGTTTTCACAGATTATGTCACAAAATTGGTAGAAGCTAAACCTCTTTTATTTGAAACTGAAAATTTTGTAGTTACATTTTCTTTGTATGATATCTTTACTCATTTTGGTGTTCCGAGAGAAATTGTAACAGATCAAGGTACCCAATTCACATTCAAGTTGGTACAAAATAACACACAACAGTATAAAATCAAGCACCAGAAGTCTACTCCATATCGTCCAGAAGCCAATGGGCAAGTGGTATCTACCGAAAAATTTATTGAAGAAATTCTTACCAATATTGTGCATTTTCATAAAAAGGTTTGGGCAGAAAAACTTCTTGAAGCATTATGGGCATATCAAACCACATGGAGAAATACAATTGGACATACACCTTATGAGTTTTAGAAAAAAAAAATTCCAATATATTTCCAGGTGGAGACCTACAAAACAAATGCTAAATTGGGCCTTGAGCTATTAGAAGATCAAAATAAAAGACTAGCACAATTGAATGAGATAGATGAAATCCGACAAGATGTTATTCTTAGGAATAGCATAGTGCAGCAACAAAGATAAAAATGGCATGAAAAGTTTATAAAAGCCAAAAATTTAAAACACGGTGATTGGGATCTTATTTTTGATTCCAAGTTCAAATATTTTCAAGGAAAATCTCAAACTCATTGGCTTGGTCCTTACTAAGATCGATACTATTTTTTACAATGGAGCAGTCAAAATCAGGACTATTGATGATATACAAATTACTTTCCTTGTTAATGGGAATAGTTTGATATTATATCATAAACCACTAACATGGAAATAATTTTTTAAGTATTTTCAACTAAATTTTGAACTTAAGTTGATCAGGAAAGGAGATTCTTCTCCTCACTCTTCAACTTCATTGTAATTTATTATATATAAAAAAATTAATAATAATTAATATTAATATTAATAAGTATAAACATGAAAACCAACTATGTTGACATGTTTATATATAAAATATTAATTGAAAACCAAGATATCTTGGCAATTTATATTTTCAAAGATCCCTCTTTCTTGTCCCTATTTACTTTTATCCTTCTTTTTATTTTAATAAATTTTTAGGTGGTCAGCTACATTCATGGGATCAATATGTTCACTAATTATTTATAACATCAATAGAAACAATAAATATTTCTTTTTCCTAATCAAATTTTGAAATATGAAAAGCGAGAAAATATAATCCCTATCATTCTGCAACTAATTTTCAGCTTTGCAACTAAGATCGAATTTTACAACAAGAAGAACATTAAAGGAAACATGAAAGTAAGGGTATGTAAGAATGTTAAAGTTGTATTTCATATGAGAACTTATATTGTGATATGGATGAATATATCAAAAGGTTGAGCACCTTGTAAATTTTTTATATAACTGTTATTCCATATCCCCTCATCATTACACTTCCATTCACATAAAATTCTGAAGAGGAATTAAACACATAACACCCGTCCTTTGAAATTAGATAATGTGAAATTGTAAAGGTACAACATAATTTCTTCCATAACCACTTTAACTTACCATCATTTAAATCTATTTCATATTGATTTCACACTTTCAAATTCACATTTCTCTTACTCCTCCTTTCAAATATTACTCCTCCATTAAACCTCTTAAAAATCACAGTCGAGGCAGAGACAGAGAAAAATGTATTTAAGAATATCTGAGGGTGAAGGACCAACTACAATAGGTGGGATAGCTCCAATTTTTTCACAAAATTCAATGGGTTTGAAATGGAAATCACCAAATCCTTCGCTCGAGCTTTTGATGGAGTGGAAGAAGATACAGGAGACATAAAAATAATCCTCACATAATCCATTATAGCAGAGGCAACATGACTACCTAGAAACGAAGAAATCTAGTTCAAAAATAGAAAAATAAAGGAGAATTATTGGGTTCACTTCTTGAAAGAAACAGGTATGGACTTGTCCATTTTTAAGAAAGGTATTCCAGTTACAAAATTAAAAGGAAAATGGCAAAATATCTTGTTAGTTATTAAGAAATTTGTAATATGTGAAGGGAGATTTGGGACAATTGTTTTCTACCATGTGATCTGAATATGGACATACTAGTTTTTTTGTGCTAGTTCCCTCATCAGTGTTAAATAAATGTGTTTAGGATCGTCTCAAATTATCTAGTTATGTGATGTTTTATGTGTAGAGTTTAGTGTCTTTTATGAGCAATTTATGAAGTA
Source organism: Pinus albicaulis (assembly GCA_034641835.2). Classification (NCBI taxonomy): domain Eukaryota; kingdom Viridiplantae; phylum Streptophyta; class Pinopsida; order Pinales; family Pinaceae; genus Pinus; species Pinus albicaulis. Next base: position 36,449 of record JAXQQM020073576.1, read on the forward strand.
AAATAGTTGTTAAAAACATAGTTACAACAAATAAATTGTAGAGAAATAACACACAATAAACACATTACACAATAGTTGATAATGGAGTTCACCCCTCCTGGGCTACATCTCCATGGACCCACTTCAAATAGTTGAGCCCTCTTTGGATTAATGGTCAATTATCTGATTACGTGCACCTACAGTGCTCCAATGGCTTTGAAACATGCTCCATTGGATTCAGAAGAACCGAAAACCTAAAAATAGACTGTTCAAGTTCTACAAATGGTCTTCAGATGATCTAGGCATGGTCTCCTCTCCCGGTGGCCCTAGGCTTCTTTAATTTTCAAAGTGGTAAAATCACTTACAGAAGTACTCCAACGCCTGCAACCTGAACCATCATGCTCAGAGCTTACAAATCATCTAGGAATGACTCTTTCGAAGCCAAAATTGGTTGAAATATGCCAAAGTTATGGCTTCCTCAATATTTCCTAGAAAAAATCCACTAAAACTGGAGAAACTCTAGTTAAGCTAGCCAAAATAGGAGCTTCGCCGAAAATGGCGGACTCCACCAAATTCTCCACCATAGATAAGTATGGTTTAATTAAAGCTAAGTGGGGCTTAGTAGTGGCTTAACATGCTAATGATGGGATTAATTAAATCCCCATTAAAAAATGTGATTAGTGCTAACACATGGTTTAAGGGTTAATTAACCGATGTTTAAATGCTAATTCCGCCATTTAGAATTGGTCCTCCGCTTGGTTTTGGGGCGTGGTCCCATGGTAAGGGGCTGGCCCATTTTCCGCTCAGCCCAAACCATTAATAAAACATAAATATGTTTTTTTTGCAATATATGTTAAGTCATAAGCTATAGTGGGAGTGGTAAGGCATACTTGTAGTGTGGGGGAGGTCACAGGTTCGACCCCGACCTCCACCCTTCTGCCTATACATAGATTTTTACTTAACCATATATTAATGCAATTTTACCATTCCAAATTTGGCCTTGGACGAGTTAGCGGCACATGGAGGCCTCTAGGCTTCCCACGTGTCAACACTCAATTGGTTCATTTAAAACAAATAAAAAATTTCCAAGTCATAATTTGACACTTGTCAGCATGCCATTGGGCAGTGGAAAAACCCAACTTTTGACCTTTGACCCTGTTTGACTATTTTTTTAAAATAAATTTTCCTCTTTGGCACGACAAACAATAGGCTCTAACTTTCACATATGGAGTCCGATGAAACACAGTGCGTCGGATTCTTGACGACGAGGCCTATCCGGTCATTCTGGTTTGGTGCAATTTTGAGAACTTTGAATTTTTAGCAAATTTTTTCCCCCAATCCAGATTCAGATCACTCCTTCCCACTGACAGGCTTTTGGACCCACAAAATTTGTTTATATTATAAGAGCTGAATACTCTTCTCTTTCCCAATTTCTATAAACTTGATTCTACTTGGAAAAATCACCATGAAAACCACTTGGTTTCATTGACATGCCTTGCCTTGAAAATGGCTTGGAACTTCAACCAATGTTCTCCTTTCATTGCTGACCCAATATAACACTTGTTGTCTGGTTGTTGACTGACTAAACATCTTTCTATACCAAAGCGATCCCTCGATGCATGGAAAAATCACTGATAGCCTTCCCACTAAGAATCACGTTCCTCCTTTGCAGACACATGGATTTGATGGAAGCTTCTCCTTGGTAACCACTTTTAAAAGTTAAGCCCATCTGAGTTAACTAAAAAAATGATTTCCAGCATCAGTAATCACAAGAAAATAAATTACCATTCTTTTTACCTCCACGATTCCAAATTCCACATCTGGAAGAATGCATTTGCCATCTCCTTCTCTTCTTGGCATCAAAACATCAGATGGTGTACAATGGCTGATTTTTGGCTGCAAACTTTTGGCATTTTGTCCCTCCTATCGATCATCCTCAAATATTGACATGCTACTCATGCCATGATTTAAGAATGAAGTCTAATCATGAGCCTCTCACTCAAGAGCGTACCTTCCCAAAATCCTGTGACATCTTGTCACAAACACAACCATCAATCTGTAAAACACATCATACAAGAAACATAGCTTGATGACATATCATTTTTCTCCTTCAAAGAAAAAAATGTCACATCCTATGAACATCTCCATGTAATCTTACATCTTGGTGTACAAAGCATCAACCAAACACAAGTTGACAAAACATGCCTCTTAAAACAACTAACTCTCAAGTCAAACAAAAGCATGTGAAAATTTCCATCTTTGCTGCATATAACTGAGTCAATCATAACTATACTTTCAAACACCTTTCTAACGTAAACATGAAACATACTTTCAAGAGAAAATAAATGCATTCAATTGGAAAATAAATGCATCAAATAGGTGAGATTTGCATCAATCATCAAAACACATGCAAGGCCTTAATTGGATAAGAAATATAATCATCTCTTACCAAACCATTTCAATGGAAATTCTTTCAGTTGCACTTCATCATGTGAATCATCCTGACCCATATCAATGATGGAATCCTCCTTTCCATTCCTGTCAAGATCTCTCTCTACCTTCTTCAAATGTCATTGATGATTTGTCGGATACAAAGTCCAACACTTGTCTACAGGATGACCATGCTTATGAAAATGAGTGCAAAAAAATTGAATCTTCTTTTCAACATGGTTTTCTTTATCCAATGGAGCTTTGGAATTCTGTCTCCTTTGTTTTTAAATTTCCTGTGTATGGATATCTTCTTCCAAAATCTTCAAACAGTATGGTTATTCAGACCACAAAAGGCACATATTATGTGAGAATTTTCCATTTTTATCATAATAAAAAGCAACTTGGTTAAAGGCATATTTACACTGTGCACATTCACCTTTGTCGCCTTATTGAGGAGGTGAATTTGATGATTTAGTGGCTCCCTTTGGAATACTAACAATGGCTCCAGTGACTTTAGAGCTTTCAACATCCTCTTGTTTTCCATTTGCAATGGTTGCATGCTTATGAGCATCTTCTTGCAAAGTGGGTGTAAAACTTTTGCATTCCTCGTGAACTCAAAATTAACAAGCTTGAGGTAATGAACATGTAATGAAGGTCCTTATTGGAACACCTTCATGTGCCTCTTTGGCTTTGTAGCATTCTCCATCAAGTTTTCCATAACTAGGACCCAAATACCTAGGGCTTTCCTCAATAACAATTGGCTCTAGTATGCCTTGTGCATGGTTTCCTAACCGTTTACCTTCATAGCCCATTTTCATCAATAATTTGGACCCTATTCCTCTAGTGTGTCTTTAAAAATCACCTACACATTCATCTTGAGAAGAAATAGAAGATAAAATTTAACTGCATACCAATTTTTCATGCACATACTTGGCTAAAGTTTCTTTGGCATCATGGAGTTGAGTCTCCATCTCATGCAACCTTGTTATGTTTTATTTTCAATATGGAGTTGAGTCTCCATCTCATGCAACTTTTCAAGAAGTTCTTTCTTATCCTCCTTCATGGCAATCAACTACTCTTGAAGTATAGTGTTATCCTTCCTATCTTCAATCATATCTTGCACCATATCATTCATGACGTAGAGCTTCTGCAACATCTCTTTATCAAGGACTCTTGCTAAGGAATATTGACTAGAAATAGTACTTGATGAAGTTACCATCAAACTTGTAATGCATAAAAAAATTATTTATTGTACTTGAGAGCTCAGTCCTCAATCTTGACCTTCTCTTCACACACATAAATTTAAACACAATTAAATTATACTTGCACAAATGCACACCAATAGCTAATTCTCTAGCTAACCTTGGCTAAAATGAGCTAAATTATGCTTTGATACAAACTTGATCTGAATATGGGCAAACTAGTTTTTTTGTGCTAGCTCCCTCATTAGTATTAAGTAAATGTGTTTAGGATCATCTCAAATTAGCCACTTATGTGAGGGTTTATGTGTCAATTTTAGTGTCTTTTATGAGCAATTTATGAAGTAAAATAGTTGTTAAAAACATATTTACAACAAACAAATTTCAGAGAAATAACACAAAACAAACGCAATACACAATAGTTGATAACGGAGTTCACCCCTCCTCGGCTACATCTTCATGGATCTGGTTCAACTAGCTAGGCCTTCTTTGGATTAATGGTAAATTCTCTGATTACATGCACCTATAGTGCTCCAATGGATTTGAAACACACTCCATTGGATACAAAGGACCCAAAAACCTCAAAATAGACTCTTCAATCTCTGCAAATGGTCTTCAGATGGTCTAGGCATGGCCTCCTCTCCTGGTGGCCCTAGGCTTCTTTAATATTCAAAGTGGAAAAATCACTTACATAAGTGCTCCAATGCCTCTGCAACCTACACCATCATGCTCAAAGCATCCAAATCATCTAGGAATGACTCCTTTTGAGCCAAAATTGGTCAAAATATGCCAAAGTTATGGCTTCCTCAATATTTCCTAGAAAAACTCCACTAAAACTGGAGAAACTCGAGTTAAGCCCGCCAAAATTGGAGCTCCACCAAAAATGGCGAACTCTGCCACCTTATCCACCAGAAATAAGTATGGTTTAATTGAAGTTAAGTTGGGCTTAATGGTGGCTTAACACGCTAATGGCGGGATTAATTAAATCTGCATTAGAAAATGTGATTAGCATTGACACATGGTTTAAGGGTTGATTAACCCATGCTTAAATGTTAATTTTTCCATTTAGCATTGGCCCTCCACTTGGTTCTGGGGCATGGTCCCATGGTAAGGGGTTGGACCTATGGTTCTGGCCCCTTTTTTCCTCCGACAAAACCATTACTAAAACATAAATACATTTTTTTTTCAATATATGTTAAGTCATAAGCGATAGTGGGAGTGGTAAGGCGTACGCGTAGTGTGGGGAGGTCGCAGGTTCGACGCTAACCTCCACCCTTCCGCTTGTACATAAATTTTTATTCACCCATTGATTTGGAATTATGCAGGAATGAAACAGAATACACATATAACCATAAATACAAAGATGTAGTGGAAATAACACTTCATTCCATTAATATCAAAGAACTGAAATTTTCTTACAGATGGAATGGAAATAAACTAGCTAGGGCGCTGGTAGCTTATCTCTAAGAAGAGATGTGGTGGCTACAGGCCTCTAAAATGTGTTCCAATGAGGCTCTAGGGATTTTTATTATAGAGAAACAATGGAAAACCCTAAACATCCAAAAACATAACCCTAGGAGATGAAGCGCCAAAACTATGGGCCCCGTTTGGGTAAATTGGTGTTTCAACTTCCCGGGGTCATAACTTTGGCATATTATCTCCATTTGATGCACATGATACATCGTTAGAAAGATCTATCTGAGAACTAAAAATACCAACCACAGATATTGATTTTGAAAAAAAAAAATCTCTAGAGACGCGATTCCCAAAAAATGTCGTTTAGGGCCTCAAAATGGTTCCAGAAGTTCGAGACCCGAAAAACTGCTAAAAATAGTAAGTTGTGCCAAAACTGAAAAGCTGAAAGAGACAATGGTGGGGCCTCAAGTGGAATAGGTGGGTGGCCAACAATATACACTTGGTTCATTCCTCCCCCCTTAGGAAGCAATGGTCCCCATTGTGTTGAGTTCCTCCATGAGATGAGGAAACTTCTACTGAACTGGTCCTTGGTGAACCACTTGCCTTGGTGCAGGAGATGGCCAAATTTGACAACCCGATATAGTTGGGTCTTTGGTTGGTGAGTGTTCTTGATTTTCATGTCCATGATACAATCTATGGTGGCCTGTTCCATGCAGTTTGGGTTTAACTCTATTGGTGTGAGTTGTTTTGCATTGTCAGAGGTGTCTAGTAGAGGTGGGAAGTAGGGACGAAGGCGGTCCACATTGAATACTGGGTGCAGACCAAGGAATGGCGGAATACTGATCTCAAAGTCATTGTTCCCTACAACCTTAGTGATGGTGTACAACCCATATCGGAGCGGATGAAGCTTGCGATGGGGTCCAGTGAGGCGCTCCTTCTACAAATGTAGCCACATTTTGTCGCCCACCTGGAAGTTGTGTGGCACCCGATGTTGATCATGTCGTTGCTTGTACTTAGCATTGACTCTATCCAATATGTCACTAACCTATCAACAGATGTGTTGAATGCGCTCGATGAAGATGTTCACTTTGTTAGCTTCAGACTGGACATGAGCCGAATCGACCTGAGTAGCCACAAATGGCATGGCTACGTCAATGGGACATAGCGGCTGGAATCCAAAGCCCACCTGAAAGGGGTTATGGCCAGTTGAGTTGTGGAGAGCCTAGCTATAACTGTGTTGTACATAGGGGAGGCTCTCATCCCATGTGTGTGGATGCTTTGAATTGTACATGCACAGAATGTGTACAATCATCTTGTTGACGACCTCTGTCTGGCCATCAGTTTGGGGATGAAAAGATGTGGACTTGGTGAGCTTGGTGTCCAAAATTGACCAGAGGCTGGACCAAAATGTGTTGAGGAACTTTTTGTCCCGATTTAATATGATAGAATGTGGGATCCCAAAGTGCACCCACACTCGTTCAAAGAAGAGTTTAGCAGTGGCTTTTGTTGTGATATTTTTCTTGCAGGCCGCCATAATGGCCATCTTCGAGAATCTATTGACAACCATGAAAACACAGTCATTTCCATGCTTAGTAGAAGGAAGGCCCGACATGTAATCCATGGAGATTGATTCCCAAGGTCAACTAGGGGTAGGTAGCAGAGTATAGAGGTCTTTCTTCTTGATGGTCAATTTGGTAATGGCGTAAGCAGTGCAGGATCTTATGTACTTCGCGACATCCTGTCAAAGGTTCAGCCAATAGAAATACTTCTTCAATACTGCTACTATTTTCTTGACCCTGAAATACCCAATGACTCGACTGTAGTGTGCTTCCCATATCATCTTGGCATGCCCGCTTGAAGGAACACAAAGGTGTCCTAGGTGACATAACAGTGCATCTTGGAGGTGAAAATTTGGAACTTGTGATGGCAGTGTGGGTGCAGGTGTTAAGGAGAGTTGTTAAAACTTGGTTACAATGTTTTCTAATTCAGAGGAATTTGTTCCTGATCTCCTTTTTCTCTCTCGGTCATCAAATTTTATGAAATCTGATTGATTTTCTTAATAAAGTGACATGCGGAAGAAAAAATCCCCTTTAACCATTCATAACATTATAACTCACTTTAAATAATGTTTCAATCCTTTGGAAACATTATAATGCACTTCTAACAATGTTCAAAACCTTCGGAAGTTTAGACTTTCGGAAATGTAATAATAAACAATGTTTATTACAAAACAAGGTTTAAAACCTTCGGAAATGTACCAACTTACTTTTAAACAATGAAAACCTTTTGAAACAATATTTAAACCCTTTCACATCATTTATCCAAACTTCAACTCTTAATAAAGCTCCATTGTATAAAACATCGGGTCCATACCTTTATTTAAACCTACACGCAACTCCCGATGCAAACACCGTGGGATCTCAAGCGCATAAGATCAAACGGAAATCGCGTTCAATCAACCCCAGAACTTTATCAATCAAAAGTTACGCGAAATCGGTGGGTTTTCCACCGTGACGTGTCGGCATTTGATATGATCGCATTCAAAAAGAAAAAACCACTCGCAACCCAAAAAGCGGTGTGAAATCAAATAAGTGGTTTATCTGAAAACAACTTATCTACAAATTCTCCATTCCGATCACGTTTAAACATGGGTTTTCGTGCTGGGTTACAATTAACCTCAACTCCTCTCGAAAAATTCTTTCCACACACTGTAGTTCACAAATGCAAATATATTTTCGATTTCCAATCTCAAGCCAGAAAACCAGAACTTCCTTCAATTTTCTCTATAAACCTCCTCTTCCACTCTACAACTTAATAAACATAGGTCGATTACCACTCCAATATCAAACAAAGAAACCGAAATTCATACAATTTCCTCTCTGTCTTTTACACATAAACTAATTACGCTCAATTTCTACATAGAGAACCATAAATTCAATAAATTCGAAGAGATGAACCCTTCGGGAATTTTTCAAGAATACAACAGAATAATAAACTCTGCAATTTTATTAAATCAGAGGCAAACCCTCTAAATCCATTCTTCTATGGCCCAAATCTGATTTTCTCCTTCTTAGAAGTTACAATTGATAGGTTTTACATAAAAATTGACCTCTTCTTCAGGATTGAATTCTCCTATTTTAGACAAAATCCTAATTACATAATATCTTCCCTAAATCTATCAACTGAAGTTAAATATGCTGAAACAAATCTAAAACTATTCAATCCTCCTAAATAGTAGTTCAACCTTATCTATTACAACTGTAAATTGACAGCTAAAGGTTCCAACACCTTTGCTTGTAACGTTTTTTGGATTTTTGGAATAATTAATGAAGCCTTTTGTCTCTAAGGCTCATGCCCTTGCATAAAACTCCTAAGGACAAAAATATTCATGGGCTCCTGTCCATGAGCTCCTCCACAGAACTGCCCAATTTCTGCAGCATGGTTTCTGTCATCCAGGTAGCATCTTCAATTGGCTGATCCTTCCACTTGATCAAAAATTGAAAATACTCCTCTCCCCTGGTCTTCTTAAACGCGTTCTTGTCTAAGATCCTCTCTAGTTGTAATGTCTTTGCTGTGGGTAACTGTTTTACCCAGTCAATATTTCCTCTATCTTCTGGTTTGTCATCTATGCCACCATATTCATATCTTTACAAATAAACAACATTGAATATTGGAGATATTCCAATATCAGATGGTAATTCAATTTCATAAGCATTTGCAGAAAACTTTCTCAATATCCTGCATGGTCCTATCTTTTTGAATTTTAACTTGTTATACTCCCTCTTTGGAAATATTCCTTTTCTTTAGAGTGCTAAAACCAAATCACCAACTTCAAAATTAACTTCTCTTTTGCTCAAATCTGCTCTGTTCTTGTACTTGATGCTGCTGTCTTGTAGTTTCTAACTTTACCTATTGATGTATTACTTGAATTTCTGAAGAAAACTCCTCTCCTTCAACACTTCTCATTTCTGCTTTTCCCAAGTTCCTCAATTCAGATACTCCTCTTGGGTGCATTCCATAAAATATATGGAATGGACTCTGCCCTATACTTCTGTTAGGTGAATCATTATTTGCATATTCTGCTTGTGATAAAATATGATCCCACTGTTTAGGATGTTCCCCTGCAAGACTTCTCAAAATATTACCCAAACTCCTATTCACTACCTCACTCTGCCCATCAGTCTGAGGGTGATAAGCTGAGCTGAAACTCAGTTTAGTACCAAGCTTCTTCCACAATGTCCTCCAAAAATGACCAAAAAATCTAGTATCTCTATCAGAGACAACACTTTTAGGTAACCCATGTAATCTGACAATCTCCTTGAAAAACAAATTGGAAACATGAGTAGCATCACTGGTTTTATAACATGGAATAAAATTTTCCATTTTTGAAAATCTATCAACTACAACACAAATTGCATCATTCCCTCTCTATGTCTTAGGAAATCCTAAAACAAAATCCATACTTACCATATCCCAAGGTCTGTTTGGAATAGGTAATGGAATGTACGAACCTGCATTTTGACTTTTCCCTTTTGCATATTGACAAATTTTACAATTATTCACATATTTTTCCACTTCAGATCTCATCTTTGGCCAAAAATAAAAATGACTTAGTTTCTCATAAGTCTTATCAACACCAAAATGTCCAGCAAGTCCACCACTATGTTAATCCCTGATTAAATTTTCTCTCATAGAACAATTTGGTATGCACAACTGATTTATTTTGAACAATAAACCCTCTTGCAAGAAATAATATAACCACTGACTTTTGTCTATCAAAATATGATTACAACATGCTTCAAATGCTTCTTTGAAATCCAAATTTTTTTTATAGTGTTCTTTAATAAAATCAAAACCTAACACTTCAATTTGACTTTCTTGAATAAGAATGCTTTTTCTACTGAAGGCATCAGCTACCTTATTTGCTTGACCACTTATGTGCTTCAATACAAAGTTAAAACTTTGAAGATATTCAACCCATTTTCATGTTTTTGATTCCATTACGCTGCTGCATAATATACTGCAAAGCATGATTATCTGAATATAGCACAAATCCTTTAGACATTAAATAATGTCTCCACTTCTTCAATGACTGTACAATTGCATAAAATTCCTTGTCATAAAAAGATTAATTCCTTCTTGTCTCATTCAGCTTTTGACTGAAATATGCTACTGGTCTATCTTCTTGACTTAATATAGCCCCAATAGCTTCCCCACTGGCAGCACATTTTACTTGAAATGGTTTATTAAAATCAGGCAAAATTAAGACAGTTTTCTTAGTTATCTTTTGCATCAAGAACTGAAAATTCCTTTCAGCTTCAACAGTCCACTTGAATGGTTGTTTGTCCTTCTTTATAGTTTCAATGATAGGTGCATTGATCTTACTAAAATTCCTTATGAATTTTCTATAAAAACTAGCAAGACCATGAAAACTTCTTACCTCAAAAACACTTTTTGGTGAAGGCCACTCCACAATTTCCTTTATCTTCTCTGGATCCATTTTTAATCCTTCAGCAGAAACAACAAAACCTAGATATACCAATTCTTCTTTCATGAATGAAAATTTCTTTAAATTTATTAGTAACTTCTCTTTATGTAACTTCCTTAAGACATAATTAAGATGTCTCAGGTGTTCTTATTTTGTTTTGCTGTAAATTAATATATCATCCAGATATACTATTGCAAATTTACCAATAAATTCCTTTAATACTTCATTCATAAGCCTCATAAATGTGCTAGGTGCATTTTTTAAACCAAAAGGCATTACCATCCATTCATACAATCCCTCATTTGTTTTAAAGGTTGTTTTCCATTCATCACCTTCCCTTATCCTAATTTGATGATACCCACTTTTCAAATCTAGTTTTGAAAAATATCTTGCTCCACTCAAACAATCCATCAAATATTCAATTCTAGGTAAAGGAAATCTATGTCTGATTGTTATCTTGTTGGTTTCTCTTGAATTAGTGCACATTCTCCAACCTCCATATTTCTTCGGACTTAATATTGTAGGTATTGCACAAGGACTCAAACTTTCTCTGATCAAACCTTTGTCAATCAATGCCTGCACTTGCTTTATGATTTCTTCATTTTATGTAGGATTCATTCTATAAGCTACTTTGTTTGGAAAATTTGATCCTTGAATCAAATCTATCTGATGGTTGATTCTTCTTACAGGTGGTAATTCATCAGGAAAATCATCCACAATCATATCACAATAATTCTCCAACATTTCTTGAATTTCAATTGGAAAATCAGAAATTTTAGTAGAAGTAAATACTACCTTAGGTTTGCAAACTAAAGAAAAATTTACCTCATCATCTTCAATCTGTTGCAAGTGTTATTTTCCCCTCAAAAATAAAGCCTTTGGATCAAAATTTTTACTTGATGCATCTTCTTCTTCCTTTGGTAAAAATGTTTGATTCATAACATCTTTGAAAAAATTGTAGGTGTTTTTCTTTCCATCATGTACTGCTGCTCTATCATACTGCCAAGGTCTATCCAGCAATATGTGACACACATCCATAGGCATTACATCACACTTGATTTTATCTTTGTAACTGCCCATTTGCAATTATATTTCACATTGTTCCTTTACTATCATTTGATGTCCTTTCTGAAGCCATGAAACCTTGTAGGGTGTTGGATGTTCCCTTGTCTTCAATTTCAACTTCTCTATCACCTCTATAGAGACCAAATTATCTGTACTGCCACTATCAATTACCAATTGACAGCATTTCCCTTGAACTTTGCACACACTTCTGAACAAAGTCTTTCTCTTTGTTGGTTCATCAACTTCCTTTGTTTGTTTTAACAAAACTTTGTTAACCACCAAAGATTCTCCTTCCTCTCACACAATTTCTTTCTCTGATTCAGGAAACTTTTCTACTTCTTCTCCAGTCTAAGCAACAATTGCATTTCTCTGGTTTGTCCCCACATTCTCTTTCTCTGGACATTCAAAGGCTCTATGTCCTAATTTGTTACATCTGTAACATCTGACTTCTCTTCCTCTATTTCTGCCTCCTCTTTCTCTGTAAGGACTCCTTCTGCCACTTGTATCACCTTCTGTGGGTGCATATTGAGGTGAGCTACTACTAGCTCCATCTCTTGGTGTTTTAGATCTTCATCTACCACCTTGATTTCCTCTTCCTCGAAAATTACCTCTTCCTTTGGCAAATTTCTTTCTTAGGAGTTTTTCTTCAGCTTTTAGGGCCATCTGGTAAGACTCTTCTACTATTTTAGGAGACAATATACTTATCTCATCTTGAATCTCCATTCTGAGACCATTTGTGTACCTATAAATATTCTTTGTTGTATCTTGAATTTGTCCTGCTCTTATGCTCACTTTGTAAAATTCTTATGTGTATTATTTTACTGTCATTAACCTCTGTCTAAGATTATGGATTTGTCTAAATAATGAAAGCTGATAATCACTAGGAAAAAAATTACCTCTCAAATTTTCCACCATTTTGTTCCAATTCTTGATTGGTTGCTTACCAACTATCCTTATTTCTACTTGCACTCCATCCCACCAAACTGATGCATGTCCTTTCAACCTTGTGACAAAAAACTTAACTCTTTTTTCTTCACCGATATCTTCATAATCAAAGCATTTATTCATTTCATTGATCCAGTCTATCAACTCTTCTGGATTCAATCCTCCTGCAAAAGCTGATACTTCTGTTATCACTCAGGTTTTCCTAGAAGTTGTGTAAGAGGAAAGTATACCCGAGGTAACCACAAACCAATCTTTTAGATGCAGAATCTAGCCAATCTGCATCCAGAGAGGGCTCTCTCTTTATGATTTATCTTTGTTTTTGAATGATTTTAGGCTAGTTATAGATGCAAAGTCTGTTTTGGGAAAATGGTGGAATCCACAAACTAAGGGCAAGGTTGAGGGCTTTCAGTCCATTGGGCTATGGAGTCTAAGGATGGCTTTACTGGATTTCTTTTCCGAACACAAGATGGTATTACAGGGCAAGATAGCTAGACAGAGAACAATCCTTAAAATTTAAAGTGGATGGATGGTCTTGAAGGGATGAAAGGCAACTAAGAATCTTTCACCATATTCAAGAGGAAGAAGAGAAATGATTACAAGCAAAGAGCAATAAAGGATTCTTTGTTACAGTAATCAACAATATTGAATCAGCAAAACATGAGCAATTAAGAATTCATGCTTATAACTAATCCAGAAGAAAACATCGAGAATAATCACATTTGAAAACAGAGTACAATTAAGCAAATTCTGTTTCAATCCTTTATGTAAACTATTCAGAAATGGATATGATGATAGCATAAACTAATATAAAATTTAAACACAACGGTTGGAAAACTTATTGAACTGAAGTCCAACACATGAATCCTGCAACAAGTCCAGTGCTTCAAAACGTCATCCAGTAAGCCACAAGTAAATTTGTCCAAAAGCTTTTTATTCCGAAAACCTCAATGTTACAGCAGAGTAATAGAATCCACCCCAAATGTTTTCTTTGGGGATTTATTTATACAAAAATAATCCTAACAATATTACTCTATCCTAGCCAATAATTTAGGCTGACTTAAAGCATATTTACAACAAACAAGAGACACATGGTCTCGAAAATAGAATAATGAGTAACGGCTGATGTGCTGTTCCTTTCTTCATGGACGTGCTAAGGATAAGTGCTCAAAATAGGGCTCTGTGCTGTCCTTTGCGTATTCCTTTGACTTGTTGAATACTTTTTCTTCTCACTGATACTCTTTAATCTTTCATCTGATACTCTTTCATCTGCATTTCTGTTTTTTACCATTTACTCAATAGTAAAGATAAACTTTTATCCTGACAACATTTTTTACAAAATTTCAAGCATTTCCTTCCACCACTGATCATCTGGTATCATTGTTCTTCTGAGCTTCCTTAAAGTTTCATCGGCTTCAGTAAGTTTATAAAAAGTGGGCTCGTTCGGAAATAGATACTTTAACTCATGTTCCAGATGAAACAGATTTCTCACTTTTTCATAAATACTCTTCCCAGTTGGTACTGCAGGTTCTGATGAGCTAGTAGAACCTACACTAGTAGAACCTATAGCTGTATGTTTAGCATGAGCTTTGATTCTTTTCTCATAAGTTTCCAAGTCCACTATTTGATCCTCTGTGAGCATGGGACTTGGCATTTCACTGTCGAGTAGAGCTTGAAACTTTTCTCTGAAAACGTTGATGTCGACCAAAATATCAGTACACTTTCTTTCTAGATTTTGCATGAAAGTTCTCTTTGTGAAAATTCTCTTTGCTTCCAAAACTACACCTGTTCTGTCATCAATTCCTAGCAATGCTAGTTGTTGTTTTGTTCTGGAATTCAAAAACTGAATGAGCTGCTGGGCTAGCTCTGGCTTGCCTCTTAATTCATGTCTAGTTTTGTTTATTTCCTCTTGGGCTATCTTGACTAACTCATTCTTCTCAAAAATAGCTTGAATGGAAGGCCAAATATCTCTTATTAAATTAATGATGTTGTCCCAAAGAATATCATTTATTTCATTCAGAGGCTTTTCCAGTGTAAGATATTTTTGCAAAGCCTCAACCAATTTTTCCAACCTTTTTATTTCTCTGAGGTTGTCAGCTACTGTCTTTTTTGATGTGTCATATTTTCCCTCCAATTTTGTTAATTGTAATTTTACTTCTTGGAGTTCTGTGACCTTTAGCTGCAAACTCTCCATTTGTTTAATCAAATCATCAGAATTCAAATTAGAAATATTCACCCGAGATGATTGTTCCTGTTGTCCTGTAGTACCTGCTGCTGAAGCCTGTTTGAGAATTTCCTGTTCCTGCAATGCCTTTTCCAGCTCCTTCTCGGTTTCATTTAGTCGCTCTGTCAAGTTTAAGAGCAACTCCATCATTTCTTCTTGTGAATTTCCTTTTATTATTTCCTGTCTCTGGGGGTGCCTTGAGGCTGGTATTTTCAACTGTTTTCTCAGTGCAGCTATATCATCCTCTTTCTTTTTTATCAGTGCCTCAATACCTTTAGTGTCTTTGGGATTGTGACCCAAACCAATAATGATCTCTTCTAGAGACTTTATTCTATTGTCCTTGGCCTGGGAGGAGGCCCTTTCAATTTTCAATGTTGCAGCAGTATTATTCAAGGAATCTTGTAGTGTTAAAGCTGCCATGGCTTTGTTGGTGAGAGTAGAATAAACCATTTCCCCTGTTTGCCTATGAAGCTCTATCTGATCCAAGGGATGGATATCTTTTGCTAACACTTCAAAATTTGTTCTGATGTAATCTGTTGCTGAAGTTGGCTTTGGCACCTTAGCTTTGAAGTGGCTCATTTGCATTTTACCTTGTGAAAGATCAAAAGCTGACATCAACCTTTGCTGATTGTGAGGAGCCATCTTCATATACTGATCGTAGACCTTCATTTTTAATGGTTCATTCCTTGTTTTGATATCAATGAAGGTTTTCTTTATGTCTCCAGTATCTGTCTTGGGCGGTCTGAAAGAAGATACTTCAGTGCTCAGTTGCTTTTGTATCCCTTTCTGGCTTATATTTGTTTCACTTGCTGTACCTGTTTGCTGACTATCTTCCCCGCCATCATCAAATATTTCATCTATGATCTCTACATCTGGAGGTAGATCAGATTTATGTTTTTTAGCTTGATAGACTTGTGGGGCTCCTTTTGAAGGTGTGGTATCTGGAGCTGACCTCTTTTTCCCTATTTCCACATTCAGTGGAGTTTGCATCTATGGAGCTTGGATTTGCTTTGCTGGTGTTTGAGAAGCTTTAGATTGTTCTGGTGTTTTGGAACTCTGTGATTTTTCTGCCATGACCAGGGTTTCAATGACCCGAACTATAGGTTCTTTTCCTTTACCTTTAGGCTCTGCTGCTACTGATGGGCTGTCTTTCTGTATAGCTTGTTGTAGAGTGGCTGTTGAAGATGTGCCAATATAGGGTACCTGCATTTGATCATATGTTTCTAGGTCAAATTTCTTCTCAGCATCTTTCATAAGTTTATTCAATTTGTCAGCTCCACTTCCCTCTTCAACAAGTGTTCCTTTAACCCATTCATCTTGATTTGCATACCGTTCTATGTCAGGAATTCTGTGATGTATATAAGGAGATGACTTATTTTTTAACCTTCTTTCACAAATGAAACCAAAGGGGTCATAAGGGACCCAACGGAAAGATGTCTGGAATTTTCTCTCTAATATAAGTTCTGCATCTCTCTAAGCTTCTCTAGAATTGCAAATGAAAGGACCTAACTGGCTTTTGATCCTTAACTGTGCTTTCTTCTTTACATTGCAGAAATGGATTACATCTAAGTTATTCATCTGTCTAAAGTATTCCAAAGCAAAAATTCTCATTGGTACATATCTGGGTAACTTGAATGGATGTAATTCACATCCATAAATCCCGATAACTGTATGGTTTTGGTACAAGTACCAATCCCCAACTTTGTAACTTTTTGACAATTGCAGGGTCTTTCTTATCTCAGTACTAAGCCTGGGGGGAGAAACTCCCGTTAACAAGGTTGTAGCAGGATGTACAAATTGATCAATGAATTCTGAATAAGAGTAGGGAGAATCAGAGGACAAATGAATGATGGGGGACCAAAAAATAACATACCTGGGATTACCTTTAGCATCAAGTTTCTGAACAGGGAAAGGGAATTTGTCTGAGTGATAGAAAATTATGAGATGATAGATAACTGAGGAGTACTTGAAAACCTTTTCATCCTCTAGCCTTAAAAATTGATCATGGATTTTGTTGGCAATGAAGGAAGCATAGTCATACTTAATCTCAGGAGGCTGCCCAGGGGTAAAGATAGATAGCAAAGCCAGAGTTATCTCGTCAACATACTCACTGGTATTGAATCCTAAGACAAAGGATATTACATTCACAATAAGCCTTCCCAATTGATTGAAAAAGTAAAAACCATAGGGGGAGTCCCTTTTGGCTGATGCTCAGGTAACATGAAGTACTGACACATTGCTTTCAATTTCTCTGGAGTTAACAGTCTGGTTTTCTCAATTAGCCCTTCCATGGATAGAGGTGCTAATTCTTGTTCTGGCTCAAATTGTAACATAGCATTGATAGCCCGAGGTGTTATAGGGAACAAAACACTTTGATCAGGAGCTAATACAGCTCTTTGTGTGGGATCATAATTTGCATGACAATAATGAATAATTTCAGGGAAAACGTGGACTGTAGGAATGAAATACCTTGGGAGATTGGATTCCCACAACCCTATAAGATCTTTCCCTTTTGAGTATTCGTCTCTGCAGCGACAGAAACTCAAACGGGGACTTTCATCGAAATGCAGGTCTTTTATTTGGAAATCTTCATCTATGAGAGGCAAGTAGTCTAAATCTCGGTGAGGAGCATTCAAAGGAGTGACATTTAGAGCAGTAGGGGCCTCCATTTTGGCTCTTGTGGATTCAAAATGGAGGTTTCAGTTTTTCTTGCAGACCGGACGGGATATCTGACAAAAGAGGAAATTGGAACAAATTGCAGATTTGGGAAGCAAATTTACAGGTTTCAACTCTTCAATGAGGACTCAGAGAGGACTTTCAAACACTTTTTCAGAGAAAAACACAAGAAACCAAGCTTAACTTGCAGTCGGGGTGCGGAATGATAAATACCTGTTTTTTAATGGAAACTGGTTCTTCAACAGGTAATGGACAATGGCAGGAACGTTCTTCAACACGGGTGCAGCGGAATTTCTGAGTAATTTGGTGTATTTGCAGTGAATTTTGAAATTTGCAGCGGGAGCTTAGTCTCTTTCGAAAACCAAAATAACTAAAAAAAACGCGAAAAATGGCTTAAAACAAGTCAAAAGGGTTTTTTGTTGTTTTCGAGGCGATGACGTCATTCGACGTACGGGGTGACGAAAGGGAGTGGGACCGGCGGTATTTGATAAGCGGTAAGCGGTGAGCCCGCACCGCTTATGGAGGAAGGCGGTAAAAATCGCAATGGCAGCGATTCCACAGGATGCTTGCCACGTGGAATGCTGAATAGTCAAACCCGCCCACTCCCCGCTGGCTAAAAAACTCACACGCGATGGGCAGCGGGATTGATCGGGAGCGTTGATCAACGGAGGAATGATCTGACGGCTGGAGGAAAGGGAAACTTGTGCGGTTTCGAAAGTGGGCCCGTCGGGGTTTAAACAAGTTTTGACATGTAATCTAATCACCCCGAGGAGAAGCTAATAGGCGGGAATGGTTGTTAATTAGTCCAAATGACTAATTAACCCCGTGAATTTATAAAATGAATTGCGGCGGGGTTTGGCCATGTGGAATGCTATGTGGAATGCTGAGTATGGTGGCGCAGGATTCCGTCGTAGTCTATTCTTGTTTTTGGTGTTAAACACATATGTTACGTGTCTAACGCTTTTCTATATATATTTTACTATACGATGAATAAATTAATATAATTAATTCATCATAGGGGCGGAATGTATATATAAGGTTATAGTTTTACCAAAGGGCTTTATAAAGCGGGGTATTTATTTTAAATGTGCGGGACTATATATACTTTGGTAAAACATTATAATAAGAGGGTTTTGGGGATATTTATTAGAAAAAGGGAGTTATATACATAGGAAAAAGGGATTTCACTAGGGATTTAATATAATAGAGTTAGGTGTTAATATGAAAAAGGACAAGGAAAATCAAAACACCTTTGTACATCTAAGAAAGTGAAAACTTATGAAGTAAATTGCACATTTTTATCTTCAACACTTTAAACTTAGAATAACAAGTTGTTTTGAGGAATTTTATGGAATGTTGCATCAGTTTCCTAAGTAAAATAGGATTTTACTTAGGAAAAGTTAAAAATGGAAGATAATCAATGATGGATTATTTCAAGTGCTTAGGTCTTTTGATCATTAGGCCGAGGGTCCGGTCCCTCCAGAAGTCAAGGAAATGCCTTGAGCCCCTTTGATCTCCAATTACCTTAGTACTTTTTTGGGGGAAATTAGTAAAACTCTTGAGGGGGAAAATGATGAGGGAGGTTAATGAATTTGACTTTGCTTGCTGTGATTTTCCAGTGTATTTCTTGCTTTAGTACTTGTGATGAAAGTAAAGGATCAACCAACATATAGCAGCACCATTCATCAGATAACACTTTGTAGCACTATCTACCTACCCTATCTACTTAACACTACCATTTTGTCTTCTTTATTAGGGTGCCTTTAGACTTGCAAACCCTTTTCAATCTTTTCTTTTTACATGATGAATCTATCTATTTCTACCCTTATTACATCCAAGGGCTCAGATTAAACTGTTGAGCACCTTTCATTCACTCTACCTAGCTACTTATCTGCCAAGATTAAACTGTTTGGCTAGATATTTATTCTCTAATCTAAAACATGAAATTGAAATATGACTAAGCCAAGTTTAAACAGTTTGACTTATTTATGAATTGTGGCAAAAGTTCACAAGCTGCACACAATTGATTTATTACAACAGATGAAAAAGTAGTGGCATTTGGATTTGCACACTTTCCTTGGTCTATTTTTTGCTTGGGGTTCCTTTCTTTCTCTTTTTGACCATTTTTATTCTTTTTACCCTTTGATCTTTCTTTTAGGGTATACCCTCTTTACATTTTTTAAATTTTTTGATTTTTTGGTTTTTTAAGAATATGGAACACCTTTGCTCAAGTAAGAAGGTTTGAACATATTCCATACTTCCATCAAGACAATCATGAAAGATGAAACCTATTGATATAGGAGGCTAACAACTTCAAGTCTAGGCTTGGATGTAGATCCTAAAATTGATTTAAAGAATCTCATATCAGGAGTAAGCTCAACATTTTCTTCTTCTTCTTCTTCTTCTTCAGCTTCAGGTTCACTGACATCTTCAGGATCTCTCCGTTGTCCTGCTTCTATTGCTCCCAATCTGGCTTGAATTTGCTGCATAGTCTCTAGTACTTCTGCATTTTCAACTGGTCTACCTCTTCTTCTACTAGCACCACCTCTACCAATTCTGATAGCCATGTTGGATTTCTTTTTCTGACTTTTGGAAGCTTGTTCAATGTCTGAAAAATGCTCTGAAGACTGTGCTGATACCACAAATGATGGCAGTGTGGGTGTAGGCATTACGGAGAGCTGTTCAAACTTGGTTACAATTTTTTCTAATTCAGGATGAATTTGTTCCTGACCTCCTTTTTCTCTCTCGGTCATCAAATTTTATGAAATCTGATTGATTTTCTTAATAAAGTGACATGCAGAAGCAAAAAATCCCCTTTAACCATTCATAACATTATAAATCACTTTAACCAATGTTTCAATCCTTCGGAAACATTATAATGAACTTTTAACAATGTTCAAAACCTTCGAAAGTTTAGACTTTCGGAAATGTAATAATAAACAATGTTTATTACGAAACAAGGTTTAAAACCTTCGGAAATGTATCAACTTACTTTTAAACAATAAAAACCTTTTGAAAAAATGTTTAAACACTTTCACATCATATATCTAGACTTCAACTCTTAATAAAGCTCCATTGCATAAAACATTGGGTCCATACCTTTATTTAAACCTCCACGCAACTCCCGACGCGAACACCGTCGGATCTCCAGCGCATAAGATCGAATGTCAATCGCCTTAAATCGACCCCAGAACTTTATGAATCAAAATTTATGCGAAATCGATGGTTTTTCCACAGTGACATGTCAGGATTTTATACGATCGCATTCAAAAAGACAAAACCACTCACAACCCCAAAAGCGTTGCGAAATCAAATAAGTGGTTTATCTGAAAACCGCTTATCTACACATTCTCCATTTCGATCACGTTTAAACACGGGTTTTTGTGCTAGGTTATAGTTAACCTCAACTCCTCTCAGAAAATTCTTTCCCCACCCTGTAGTTCACAAATGTAAATATATTTTTGATTTCCGATCTCAAGCCAGAATACCAGAACTTCCTTCAATTTTCTCTATAAACCTCCTCTCCCACTCTGGAACTTAATAAACATAGGTCGATTATCACTCCAATCTCAAACAAAGAAACTGAAATTCATACAATTTCCTCTCTGTATTTTACACAGAAACTAATTACGCTCAATTTCTACATAGAAAACCATACATTCAATAAATTCAAAGAGATGAACCCTTCGGTAATTTTGCCGATAATACAACAGAATAATAAAATCTGCAATTTTATTAAATCAGAGGCAAACCCTCTAAATCCATTCTTCTACGGCCCAAATCCGATTTTCTCCTTCTCAAAGGTTACAATTTATAGGTTTTACATAACAATAGACCTCTTCTTGAGGATTGAATTCTCCTATTTTAGACAAAATCCTAATTACACAATATCTTCCCTAAATCTATCAACTGAAGCTAAATATGCTGAAACAAATCTAAAATTATTCAATCCTCCTAAATACTAGTTCAACCTTATCTATTACAATTGTAAATTGACAACTAAAGGTACCAACACCTTTGCTTGTAACTTTTTTTGGATTTTTGGAATAATTAATGAAGCCTTTTGTCTCTAAGCCCCATGCCCCTACATCAACTTGCGTACCCCCCAAGAGTGTCTTGTACTTGTGGCTGAATTATATATCGCTCTTGTAGAGAAGTGGCCAATTAGAAGTCTCGTGCCCACAAGAGTTGAGAATGGTAGTTAGCGCCATGATCGGTGGTCGACTGAGGCAGTCTGCAACATTATTTGTGCTACCCTTCTTGTACTTGATGTTCAAATGAAAATGTTGCAGATATGTGGACCACTTCTGATGGAAATCATTCTGCAACTTCCCTTGTGTCTGTATACACTAACAAGGCATCAACCTTGACACTATCTAGATTTTGGTAATTGAGAAATCGATAGCCAGTTATGTGGTGCCACCTAAATGGTTATTGAGATAACACCATATTCCTAAACTGAAAGAAACCAGACAGGCGATTTCCTTCATTTTGAATTTGAATTAAGAAATAATTATTATCTTTATTTTTCTAGCAATGAATTTGAATTAAGAAATAATTATTTGCTTTCTTTTTCCAGCAACTTACCTTCCCTTGGTGCCAAGACCAAATGTAGCACTTGATTCTGTTGGTTCGGGAAGCGAACATGCATATCTTTGTACATATGATGTTATTGGCCTAGTACTAGCTAGTAAGATAGTGCACCACCAGTGGCAAAGGTAAAGGTAGAAGTAGCACCAATAACAAATTATCCATCACTAGCCAACCCCATAAGGTACAAAGCCAAAGCAATCTAGTCGTATATCCGGTTGAAGATGCAAAAATAGTTCTCTACAGCCTTCACTTCATTGGGTATTCACCTCCTAGTAGTTTATTTAGGTGTTCATCCCTGCAACCCTTCTTACCTATAGGGGGTTACAGGTGAGTTGGATTCGCTTTCTTTCTCCTTCTGCCCTGCTTGGTGAACCATCAACCCTTGCTTTTGAGGCACCAACAGTAATAGAATGAGAATACTATATAGGTAGAGTTCCCATATGAAACGGAGAATACTTCACTGTCCTTTCCATTTTTATAACCATACGCTAGTGGGGAGGTTTCATACGGAGATCTATATCTAGTTTACCAAGTTGATATTTTATTGAGTTCTATAAAAATAACGAGAAATCTCACAAAATTTCATATAAGTGTTCCTTTTCATGAGAAATTGAGCAATTTACTAGGATAATGCAAGGATCCTTTTCATGAGCCATCGAGATATATATTAGGCTAATGCTTATAGCTTAACTCATACACTGAGGCCCAACTCCTTTGCTTTTATTTATGGCCATATTTGACTTGGCAAGCATCTAACCTCGACTAGTTTTAATAGGAAAAATCGTAGGCTACCCTTGATAAACTTTAACAGAAAAAGGGTACCAACAATAGGTACGTGGGATATGATACCCTCAACCAACTTTACAGAAAAAATAGCAGCAATGACAACACTCAAGCACCTTCTGCATGTTGATGTATCTCACAGTGGATGAGTGATCGGAAGATGGCCCAGGTGGTGTTGTAGTTGTGCACTTTTGCAGGTATGGTACCATGTGTAGAAAACATGTCTTGTTAAAATATGTTTAAAAGCTAATAAAATTTTGTAATTTATTAAAGAAGCATTTAAACAGATATGAAAATAAGGTGGGGCCTTCATGTCACCTACATTATGTTTAAAATCCATCATAACTTTTGTAATTTAAAAGTGATCAAACCTTTGTTTTATCAAAAAAGTTTAGTTATTCTTCAAGCATTTAAATACCTGAACAAATATGGCAGGGTCATCCTAAGAACATGTCCAACTTGTAACTAAATTTCAACTACACTGCAAAAAAATTATAATCCCTTTCTCATTTTTGGGTGATTAGATAGTTGTAGGGGAAGAAACATTATCTTCTTCCATGATCGCATTTAAACATTAGATTATTTTGGGGTTGGTTAGAAACAGAGCTATTTTTAGGAATATGTTATCCAGGAATATGTTATAGAGCTTAAATTGTCATGCAATTGTGCTCTTTTTCTTCTACACAGGGAACATCCTAATTTGAATTGTTGTAAGGATTGCAAAGGAAGAGACAAAGCAAGTCTCAAGATGAAAATTAATAATGTAAGTTCATAATTCCTTAGTTTTTAGGCTTCTAAAGTACACCTGCTTCTTGTTAATTTATTTTTATGAATTAGGTCTGTATTTGTGATTTAGGTTCTTTATTAGGTTCGCTTATATGTTGAAACTTATTTATTGACTATGGGTCACATGAATTTTATTTACAAAAAACTACTAAAGTTTTGTGTAGTTTTCCAAAATTACTGTGCTTTTTTTTCCAAGGCATGATTTCTCAAATGATGGTTTTGTTGCATTTGTTAATATAGAAATACAGGTGTAGAAACCAAAACTACTCTTTGTAGTGCAAGGATTTATAAACCATTGGAGTATTGGCAACAGGGGAAGAGGAATTTCCAATACACAAATCTACAACCTTTTTTATTCACATTTAGGGAAGTAGAAGAAGCCACATCATGAGAACAACCATATTCAAAAAGGGTGATTTGGGTGTTTGTGCAAAGGAGTTTTGAAAACGGGAAAGGTGTGTGTTTGTTCAAAACCCCAAATTACCAAATAAAATTTTTGGCTGAAATAATTATTTAAATCACTTATTATTGATTATAGATTTTCTTTTATGGCTTCAAAAAATCCCTAGGAACTTGTCCTCCTAAAATTTGTAAGATTTACATATTTTACAGTAGCCTATGAAACTATTTCACGTTGAATATAGACGCTGGTTATCTTTAAGAAATTTCAGGTTATTAAATAAAAGGGATGGATTGAGATAATTTTTAAATCGAGTGACTTCAATGTTTTTAAGGGCTGTTGAATATGTGTTTTCAAATATGCCCTTTGATTTTTGTTAAAATTTTATTCAACGTCTGATTCTTCAAAATGTTGTAAATATTTTGTTCATCTTGATATTTTAGCATATGCACTTTATTTATCTGCAATTTCTTTCCTTAATAAAACAGAGTTGACTACTTACTCTCCATTAAATTACTTTAATTGGACCATCTTCTGTAGGTCGTATCAATTAAACACATGCATCCAAACTCACTAATAGGACCATCTTCTGCAGGTCGTATCAATTAAGAAAATGCATCCAAAATCACTAATAGGAGTACAGGGCGAAAGGGAATTCAGAGTGAAAGTTGATCTATTGAGTAGGATTAATCATCCAAACTTTATTCCACTTGATAGGGCAATGTGCTGACAGAATTAAATTCCTTCTGGTATACTGGTTTAAGAGTTGCTTGCATTTCCACACATTTCTCTTTAGTTTCAGCACACTGAACTTCAGTCCTTGTTGAATTCTGGTAATTGAGTGAAACTCTTCTGCTTTCACTGATCAAAAAAACAATAATTTTTTTTGGTATTTTTCATTTTCTAAATAAAGGGATTATGTCTGTTGGGATTTCACACTTATTCTGGATATCCCCCATTACACTTCTTTTAAAGTTATTATTTTGTAATTACCTATTCATATATTGCTCTCGCACTGGATATCCTCCATTGCATTTTTTTTCTTTCGAATTGATTCCTTATGACCTATATTTGTTAGTCTCAAAAACATGCATCTTTCAGTGAATGATCCCTCTAGAAATTTTTTAAGGATCTGTCCTCAAATGCTTCATCTAGCAATGAAGTCTTTTAACATATAAGCAACAAACAAAGTTGATGCAGAATGTCTTTCTGCTAACAAGAAAGTTTTAAGGTGCTTTGTATAAATATTGTATTGGTTAACATGTCACTGCTAGCATATCCATCTAATAGTGTCAATAAAAGTGTCTCTTTTGGGTTGACGTCGTTCAACCTTATTTTACTGGAGAAACGTTCCAGATTTTCTATATTGAGTTTGCAAGCATTTTCTCCCAAGATTGAGCTCTATTAGATCACAAAAAGCTTTCCATATTTTCTATATTGAGTTTGCAAGAATTTTCTCCCAAGATTGAGCTCTATTAGATCACAACATTAGGATCTGTTTATGCTAAAAAGTGTAAGAATTGGAGGATTTTGAGTTGTGATATCTGCATGCAACTCCTGTAATCTTACAACTTGACCAAACTACTTTCTTTTCCGAATATACAAAGAAACTCCTATAATCTTACAACTTGACCAAACTACTTTCTTTTTTGAATATAGAAAAGAAACTGGAAACTATGTTGACGTAATGAGGAACTTTTATTTTTCCAAGAGATAATAAAATTATGTAATTTAAAGAGATGATGTAAATATTTTATGCACAATTGGTTGATAAAATAATGAGGAACTTTTCTTTTTCCAAGAGATAATATAATTATGTAATTTAAAGAGATGATGTAAATATTTGATGCACAATTGGTTGATAAAATAAAATCATGGATGCTTGCATCTCTCTCCTTGGAAAAAATTTACCTATCCCATTCTTGAGACAAATATCATTTGTTAAAAAGCTATTGGCAAAATATGTCTTTCTTCGTACTTTTTCTTTTTCTTTGGTCGGAGAATTGCTTCAAGAAGCTACCGAACTGGCTGTACTGCAAAGAGAAAACCTTACTCCCTTTACGTGCATCATCAAGGGAAGGGGTTATATATCTGGGGCAAACATTTCAGCATCTACCTTCTCTATCTTTCCATGCCCGATGACAAACTTGCTAAATCCCCTGTCAAATAGACAGGGACTGCCATTGCTTGTAGTTTTTGTTTTTGATTGAGGGAACCCACCTGCTAAATTTCATAAGTTTTGATTTTTAATATATTGTTATTGTATTTTTAGAGAAGGAATCTTGTGTAATGGTTTGAAAATCTCTACGGTTTTGATTTTTAATATATTTTTATTGTATTTTTAGAGGAGGAATCTTGTGCAATGGTTTGCAAATATCTACGGGGTGACTATAATGAGTCACCAAAGTGTTGAGTGAAGTAAATAACTATATGTTAGATAATGGGCATTTTAAAGGTTAATACAATATGTAAATGTATATAATTGATATCTATTTGCATTTAAAAATTCTATTGGGACTTTTCTTGCTGAACTGTAATGAGGATAGGGATAGGGAGGAAACTTCATTAAAATAATTTGAGGGTAAAAACCACATATGAAAAATAAAAGTTATCTTACATAGAAAATAAAATCTATGCTCTAAAATATCTAAATGATGAAAGTATTCCATTATGTTATTAGTCAAAATATCATAAAAATAGTTTGAGGGTGGAAACCACATATTTAAAATAAAAACTATACTATATGGAAAAAAAACTATCCTATAAAGTATCTAGATGATGCGAATATTACATCATGTTATTCGATGAAATCTCATAAAAATAGATTTAAAGTGCTAATTACATATGGATACTATACACATTAATTTATTATTTATAAGCTTTATCAAATCTAAGGAAGATTAGTTTTTATAAAATTTTGTTTCATTAAAAATTATATATATATATATATATATATATATATATATATATATATATATATATTCAATTTGATTATGTAACTTAATGGATGGCATTGGTTATTTATCAAGTTTTCAAACACATTTGAAAAATGATAAATTTACATAATAATACAATTATATTTATTAATTTTAATTAAATAATTAATTTTATAAAATTATGATTTATTAATAAATTTATATAATAAATTGGTTTTTTTAATTAAATTTTATTATCTCAGAAACTTATATTACAACATCACTAAACTAGTTTTCAAAAGTATCACCCGCACTCTACCATATAGAAGAGCAGAGTTGTTGGTTTGTACTAGACATACAAAATGTCTACGTAGCAAGGGAGGAATAACTACAACAAAAAAGGCGATATGAAATAACAAAACAATCAAGAATATAACCAAAAACATAATAGCCAAATCATGTCTTTGATGATGACAACAGTGCAGGATTCATCACAACTGCTCGAGGTGGCATTTCATGCTTGAAATCACATTAGATATTTTTCTCATTGAGAGTTATATAAGCTTCTAAGTGATCCAAACAATCCTGCAACTTCCACTATTGGTTGCATTGAATGTCACTAGAAAAGGAGATAATGTCATTATTATCTTCATGTTTTTTCTTTAATGCCTACCTCGATAGAGTCTTTAATTGCCAATGTAGAATAGACGAAAGTATATATTGGCTAATTCTTCCCTTGGTATGACCTGTTGAAATTTGCAACAAGAAACAGTGAAGTTGGTATCCATAAACAACATCTAGAAAATGGCACCCAGAAATGGCTACCATGCGAGGCTATTAATTTAATTATTTCTTAATTAAATTAGAAGAAATTTGTGTCAAATTTATTTATCCCTTAAATAAATTGGACAATAAATTGTAATCTTATCTCATAATCACTTGTAATAGTTAACTAAGTGTGGTAGACTTAGTTAGCTCATGAAATTCGAGTGGAAGGTGGTTGGTGAGGCATGTAGAGTGATTCTATTTTTTTTAGAGTCCAAGTTGCAGTTAGTGTATTAGTTTAATGCATGAGAAATCAGTTAGCTCAATTAATTGATTTAAAATCAGTTTAACTAGTTGTAACTGATTTTTGCACTAGTGAGAGGTCAAGTGAATTAAATCTGATTTAATTTACATGTAGTGATTTGTCAAGTGACTGATGATTTACTATTAATAGTTGCATGCATGTCAGTTCTAATGAAGACCCAATTGAGGCAGAGGTTAAAGGGAAGTTATCTATCAATTGTATTTATAGAAAATTTCATGGGCACAATTATATACACCATAGGATGCCCATGATGTATTATGCAGTTAATGAAGGCCAATTTTCCATCCACTAGTCCCACGGTGCCCATGGAAATTCTGGTGAGACATTGTAGTCACCATAGGTACAATGAAAACACTGTAAAAATGTAGTGAGCCCCACCAATAAAAAAAGAACAACACTTACAACCACTGCACAAAGTCGAATACAACAAACTAAGGCTCAGGAAGACAACCACCACTCACTCTAGAAAATAACCTAGTTTTCGACAAATACCCATAAATTTACCAAACAATAGATAATAATTTAAAACTTGTGTGCAACCCCTCCTTCTAGTACAATCCCAACACTGTAACAAAGCAACAAACCCCACCAATAAAAAAAATCCAACACTTACAACCGCCCCAGAGGGCCGAATACAACAAACTGAGGCT
The DNA here is from genome assembly GCA_034641835.2 of Pinus albicaulis. NCBI lineage: Eukaryota > Viridiplantae > Streptophyta > Pinopsida > Pinales > Pinaceae > Pinus > Pinus albicaulis. The sequence goes on from JAXQQM020073576.1 coordinate 65,085, forward strand.
CAGGAAGAGATGCACTACTCACGCTAGAAAATAACCTAGTTTGCCACAAATAACCATAGATTTACCAAACAATAGATAATAACTAAAAACTTGTGTCCAACCCCTCCTTCCAAACCTCTTAATAGTGAAAAAATACCACAATTCCCTCTGTGGAGGAATAAAGAAACCAAAGATAAAATCCCTCTCCTTGGACAATAGAGCCTCCAAACTTATATAAAACAAAACAGAAACAAACCAACTCATAGAAATTCTCGTGAAGGTTACTCCATTCCAAAGGAATATAAAAGCAATGAAAATAACAATATTGTATAGGGAAAGGAAAATTACCCACTAGAATGCATGAAAGCACGCCAAGATGAAAAAAACTCAACATTGATGAACCTGTGTTACACCCACAATGACTCCACCCGCTCTCCACTACACCAAATCGTACAATCACCGTGAAGCTTGAATCTACCATTCCACCATCAGATTGAGCACCAACCTGAGATACCTTTCCCAAACCAATGCAAAAAAGAAAGAAAGTACAACCATTGTAAGCTTGTAACGCCACTTTCTCCCCAACATTCCAATTTAGAACAAGGTCTCCCCATCTCCAATTCCAGCATCTTGGTTGATAAACACCACCATATCCCCCTTCCATACTCCAAAGAGGTACAAAAATTCCCACCTGCATTAGAGAAATTACCCCAACTGGGTCCACACTCCCTCCCATCAATGCAGATGAAATACAATGAAGATCTAAGACATATCACAACATGTAATGACACACTTAATCTTCTCAAGCCTCATGCAAGGGGATGACATGCCACACCACCCCTATTACTGATATGCAAAGTTGATGGGGTGGTAGGTGCACCCCAAACCCATTTACATCTAGGCCCACTACCCCCATCACAGAAAAATAAAAGTTTAATTATTTAAACTTTAATATTTTATTGATAAAAAATAAATAAATTATTTGATAAAAGGAAATACTATAAGTGAAACATCAAATTAAAAAATCTAAAATCATATTAATAAAAAAAATATATAAAATTTTTGAAATTATATTAATGAAAAATATTATAATAAAATAAAATAATTATAAATATTATAAAAGTTTCCTACTTTATCCTTATACTTAAGAAAAATATCTGAACTAGAAATGTGAGCCCAATTTAATGAATGGATACTCCCGTAACTCGGAGCTAAAACAAGAATGCAAGGAATTGGCAAGGAAAGACCTTCCTTCCTAAATGGGGTGTTTAGGAGGAGATAGGTTGGAGGGAACATGGTTCACCAAACATTGCTGATGGGGGACATGGTCATGTTTCCTCCTTGATATCATTAACTCATCATAATAAATATTCCACAGTTAATCATGCAACCATACATTATTTTGATGAAGATAATCTCTAGATTTGAAGATGGATTAATGGCGAAGATGATGCAGATGGTTTTTGTAGTTATGATGTAGGATTTTGGTCTTCAGGAGCTAACATTGAGTCCTCTCCCATCCTATCTTCGCATGTGAATCACTCATCACAAGCAGGTGTGGCCTTTTGGCGTAGGTGCTGAAGGTAATTTGCACAAAGTAAAGTTTCAATCAACTACTAATACTCTCACAGTAATGAATTATCAAAATACATAGGGTCAAGCTCCCTAAATTTGAAATAATTATGGTGGGATTACTCCTAGAATATAGCCTTAAATAACCTCCACGAGATTTTACTTCTACTCTATTTTTCATATGTTTATTTAGTTATGCCCAAGTGTGTTTGCGGGGGGAAAGTAAGTTTGTTCCCCTTCTCTGGCATATGGTAGTAGTGTCCAATATATTTTTGGGTTGTTGTAGTTAGATTAGGTTTGGTTGCTATAATTATTTCAATGATTCACATCTTTATACCCGATAGAAATCTCCAAGTGTATCCCCTCCCAAGCCTCCAATTTTAGAGCATACTTCTTTCTCTGGAAAGGTTTGAGTTGTTTGTAGTGCATGCCAAAAATGCACCATTAGAAAGAATGGATTCAAAGGGGTGTGACACACTTCAAAGTGTGGGGAGGCTCTCTAGCCCAAGAGAGGGTAGAAAATTTTTCTAGGTGTTGAGGCCTCAGAAATCTTTGGCAACAACAAGGGGGATAACCACTCGGTCTGGACCTTAAGGCAGTTCCTTTTATATTCGAGATAGTGGCTCCAATTAGGTGTAATGGGACCAGTTTCCCAAATTTTGGTTTTATATGATTGTTGGGTTTCTTTCAAATGATTTGCAAGAAGAATAACTAAAAACTAAAAGAAATTTATTCTAAGATGCAAAAATTTGAATTAAATCTGATCTAATCTAACCCGGGATAATGCTGATTTTATGCGATCTAAAATGATATCTATTCAGTCAATGATGATTTATATCAATCACAAAATTAATAGAGTTAATACTTTTGTAAGATAATTCTTTTGAAAAATATTTAATCAAAAGAAGATGTAAAAAATATCGCATATATTCTGATGATCATGTATAAAACAAATCAATTTCTATTCTTATATCGTACAATAGTGCAACTGATACTTCAAACAGAAATAATTGATTTCATACCTAATTCATGAAATCTAGATTTATCACTAATGTTAAAAAATATTTTTGCATACATGATAATAGTACCAGATGTGTGTTGTCCTGTTCATCTGATCAGCGATAATAGGCCACAATCAATCTTCTATTAATTATTCATTCAGAGAATACAAAAGAGCATCAACAGTGATAAAAAAAATGATATATAATTGAAAATACCATGTTCCGTTATTTTATCAAGACATCCACAAACTTACAGTAAAGCATTCTTTGTAAATGTTCTTAATAAAAATCCTGGACCTTTCTCTAAATGCTTGAGAACGTTTTAAATACTACATTAACTACTTACAAAAATAGATTATACAAAATATCTTATGAGGTGGTTTCAAACAACCTTCCTCATTCCTAGTATCTATTTACTAAAATTTAAATTATCAAAAAAAACTAACTCATGATCATGCTTGATGATAGGTTACTACCAGCTCTACTTTTTTGTTCACAAATATCTGACATTGGTTGAACTTGTGGAGGCTTCCCAAACTGTGTCTTCATCTGTCCAATAAATATAACATCAAGTAAAAGTGGCTACATTTTCTATATGGAATATAGAGAACAATTCAATGTCATTATTTGACTATGGTGCTTAACCAAGAGCTTCCAGTATGCTTCCCAATCAATTTTTTTCATCTGTGCAATTGTTTCCTCTTGTATTTGACCTTTATTTTTCCAAATTTGCTCTAATATTTTGAGATCACGAATCGATTTGTGATTTCCTTCTTTAATTAAACCGGAGGTATGCAACATGTGGTTCATCATTTTGATCATAATCTTTGATATGCCTGCTACTCTGGCTATTTCCAATTATTCCTATTTTACCTGTGCATCCTAGTCAGTAAAGAGAATATATTTATAAGTTTCTTTAATCTTTGGGAGATTTGACTTTCTCCCTCCTCTGAATCTTTCCATTCAATATAGTCAGAAATTTTGGTATTGAGTTCATTAAACTCAATTCTCTGGTCAATGACTGTATTAATCAATTGTTCACTAATTTCCAAATGTGGAACTATGTCTGATATTTGTAAGATAAACAAATCTTGTTGTTTTGATAGTAAGGCATTTAATTCCAATGCTTCTTTAATGGATTCCTCTACAGTAGGAATGCCTTCATACTTTGTAATATTTTCTCTCAATTCTTTAATCAGTGCTTCTTTGCTGGATACGTCATTTTCATGACTTATCTTAGTATTTCCATATCTTGCTAAAATTTGAAGAGTTATTGTTCTGCCTTTTGACTCAGACCATTCCTTTCTTCATCCAATTGTTGTTGTAGCTGCATGATTTTATCATCCTTCTCCTGAACTAAAATGGATACTTTGGCTGCCTTGTCCATTGTTTCAGTAGTATATGCTCCAAAAAATTGTGATAACCGAGTTAAATTTTCAATTGGGTTTGACGGGGTGTCTTTCCATACAGCTTCCATAACCTCATTACTAGGGGGGTTTCAATCCTCCTTTTTCTCTGCTTCCTGACTACAAATTTATGAAGAGATCTGTAGAATACATCCAGTGGAGGGATATCAGTTACCTTTAGAATAATTTCATTAGTAGGAAATGCAGGAATAACTTCTATATCTTGGGAGGTTATCCCAAGACTTTCAGTGATTTCTTTTGCTAAAACTATTTGACCCTGGGGAGTCTGAAATTTTGTATTTTTCTGTGAAGATGATACCTCTGGGGTATTAATAAATGTATTGCTAACTGAAGTCTAGAATTTATTTAGTTCACTCGGATTCTGTGAATATGATTCTTCTGTTCTGATTTATTTACTTGGTTCAGTCATATAACTAGTAATTAAGACATTTTGCAGAATACATTTGAGTCTTTGTTCTCTATACTCATTGAATCTCTGTAATTCCTCCAGATTTAGATTCAATTTGACAAAGTCTTGAACTTCTTTGAAATTTCCAACAGATTGAAAAATGTCTTCAAATTTATCATCTGTGTGTATGATATGTTTGATTTTGACTGACTGAGTAAATTTATTAGCAATTTTCTCTGGGTTAAATTGCTTTGATGGTAAAACAATGAGCTTCAAAAGCTGAATCTTCTGACATTCTTTCGCTGCATGATTGAAATTACTGAGGGAGAATGAACCACACTTAATAGGAAAACTTGGCCATAAAGATTTTTTGCCATCTTTCAGAGTTTTAGTGAGTCCATTGCCAACAATTTGGTAAGCTACTTCTCTTGCCATTAATTTATCTGAAACATAAAAAGGAAGCACATGTGGAGGAGAGGAGCTTCCAAATACTCTGATATATGAAAATGATTCTTCAATGAAACATCTTCCTAACATTTGAAGATCTATAATGGCTTCCTTAGTGAACCTAGGGCTCACTCTATCAAACATTAATCGATGTAATGGTAATACAACTCCATAACATAGCCTGTGGAAATGTGGTACATAATTATGTTCCCATATCTCTTTATAACTCAAATGAATAGGGGTGGGGTCCTCGGGAGTCCATTTCCAACCCATAATTGGAAAACTAGTAGAAAAATATATGGCATAAAAAACATATGCGCTCATGAAAAATTGGGGGACGGGTTTGGAGGAAGAAGCTCTTGCCTGGCAATATTCATTAATTGTTTTAGCTATATTTTCAGAAATAATGGTTGCCCAATTCATGATTTGAGAATTAACACAGGAGTCAATCAGGGGAAGCCAATTTATAGAGAACTTGGTATTATCAGGGAGACCATATAATCTGCATAGCATTGCCGCTGTGAAATTGTAGGGATTTGCAAGTGAAGAGATTGGATACATACATGATTTCTCATGTTTAAACTTGTTATCCAGTTTCCTCCAACCTTGAATTGTTTTGAAAAGGTCTTCATTGTTCTTTGCAAATTTTTCAACAAACCTATTGTCATAGATGTCTTGTTGGTCGGGTAGCTTGTACATGAATTTCAAATCTTCAGCTCTGAAAGAACCTAGGATTTCATTCTTAATGGTTTTGAATTTCATGTCCTTAATTGTTGAATTCTCAAGCACCCACCTTATCATGTTGGTATATGGTAAAAGGTTGGCCCTTGCTACTATCCTATGAAGGAGCATGTAATATCTTTAAACTGTAAATCTGAGGGCCTTGCATCATCGAGAGTTTCCTTTACCTCCACTACTTCAGGTTCTTCATCTTCGAGGATAGTATAGATAGCTTGCCACTTTGTAGCACCTCCATCTACAGTGCAAAATGTATCTGAGACTGTAGATGACATTTCTGTGTATTCCAATTCTGCGACAGCTTGTTTTCCGTGTTTCTGCATTACTTTGCGTATGGAAATATCATGAAGAAAAATCCCTATTAAAGACAGAGTAATGATAAAATGATGAAATATATATTGAAATGAACAATTTTGAAATAAAAGATCTGGGAAGCAGCTATATCATTAATTAATCGCAACGAATCAATAACTCTTTTCATTGGGATGATAAAACACATTTAATCGTTTCTGCCATGATTTATTTTCTCACAAAAATATTTATTAAACCTGTCAAATCCGTCGCATCACACCTTTTTGAACCTGTTTTATGAAGCGAATTGCTTTTTATTTATGCGATATGTGATTTCGCGATATTGCAAAATCGCAAAATCGCAATATCGGAATAACAATACATCGGAATATCGCAATATTGAAACTTTGGTAAGAACTGTTTAAAGTTTTAAACGTATATCCACGATGTGATATTTATGACGTCGCTTGCGAAATTGAAATCGCTAATCGCAAAATCGAAATTTTCATTGTTTTGTTGCTTAACCTTCAATGAGAGAAGATTATGCGGGATGCGATTTCGATAGGATAATCACAAGGATATTTTATTAATTTCTTTCTTGGTTTTTTTTTTATTTAATAAAAGCAACAATGTTTTTGAAGTTTGATTTTTTTATTTAAAATGAAAAATACATTTTAAGAAGGGTCTCTATTTCTATTATCAAAAGTTAGATTATTTTGAAAATAAAAATGGGGGGGTTCTTGCATAGCACAACAATTGGCGATTCACTTGGGAGAACCAGATATCTATGATTGGTTTATTTTGATATTTCTAAACTTTCAAAACAAGAAAAAGGTATAAGAATAAAAATAGTATGATTCATGAATTAAACAATGTTTTTTTAGAATATAATCTATTTACCTATCTCATTTTTTCTTAATTAACCCTTTCAGTAATAACACATAGGTGTCTGTATCAGTTAGTACTCAAATTTAAAAAGATAAAGTAGGAATTCTCTAAAAACTTGTTTCATAGATTTATACTCATTTATCATAGATAGAGCCATTGTTGCCAGCAGGCGTTTATAGCCTCGACAGGGTTATCTTTTAACCAATAATGATTCATGGTCCCATATGAATTTGATTTTTTATTTCAAAATATAATTTGACATATAATTGAATTTATTTTTCTTGACACATTCTCAAAATCATTGTCCAGGTTTGGTGGCCTGATAGTGACAATGTCATTCACTAATAGCAATTTAGATTGAACAAGGTGGCTCGTAATGAGACCCCTTGTCTTTTGATTTTTATAATCATTTAGCTATTACCTTGTTGTGGTATGCAATATTGGTAATATCAGTCTAGATTATTTCTCTATGATCATGATAAACAAGCTTGTGATGAGACTCATTTTCTTTTGAGTTTGTATTTTGTATGTATTTATTTTTCTTTTTTGAATTATACTTTGAAGAAGAAATTTTATCAGATGGGATGAATCATTAGCTTGATTAAGAGTTATGGATGTTAATTATAGAGTTGGTAGATACCTTTTTTGTAGAGAATCCTTGCTAAGTTAAAAGTTTCCTTTTTTGACTAATACATAACATCTATATTTTACGACATCAAGAGTCTTTTCAGAAAGTAAATGCCTTTAGAAAATTTCAAAATATTTTTAAAAAAATAAGGTTTATTCAATTCTTAGAGTTATAATTACATTTTTAGTTTACTTATTTATAGAAGCAAAAGATCAAAATAATTTATCAGAAATTTTGAAACTTTGAATCAACCAAAAATGATGTTATTTTCAACTTTTATTTTCCTAAAGAAAAATAAAATTTAAAACTTGATTTTCTAAGAGAATTTGACCATTCACAGGCAAGGAAAATTTCTTACCTAATAAGTCTTGCAACAAAAAGGTGGATAAGCCTATTTTTTCAATGATTTGAAATGGACCAAGCCATAACCTTTGGAATTTGGTATGCTTACCTTTTTCCTCGTGCCTTATCCCATTTCAAAACAAGGTTTCGTATTTCAAAAGATTTTGAGCTGGTAGATGCTGTGTCAAATGAGGCTTTAACTATTTGTTGATGATGAGCATGTATAGCTTCGGATTTTTCTCTTTGTTCTTTCATCTTAAGAATCTGACCTTATCTAAGTTGAAGGGAAGACGAAGGATTTTCATCAATAAACTGCACTAAAGAAAATGATGGTATTGTTATATTTGTGGGTAGAACTACTTCTTTCCCATAAAATAGCACAAATGGAGAGGTACCTATTGAGGCTTTCTTGGTGATTCTATCTGCCCAAAGAGAAAATAATAGTGATTTGTGCCAATTTTTATGATTTTGTTCAATAGTTCATTTGATGATTCTAATAAGGTTTTATTTGTAGATTTGGCTAATCCATTACAATGTGGATAATAGTTAGCTGAGTATTTTAATTTAAAACCTCTTTTCAAAGCAAATTATATCATGGCATTTCCAGAAAAGTAAGATGCATTGTCAAATATCAAAGTTGATGGGAGGCCAATCCTGGTGATTATGGAATGATCAATAAAATATGTAATATTTTGTGTATTAACCACCTTTAATGGGATAGCTTCTATCCATTTTGTGAAATAATCTGTTGTATTTAGAATATACTTATGTTGTTTAGAAGAGTTTGGAGTTATTTCACCTATGATATCTAACCCCCATTGTTCGAATGGTTGTAGGATATTTACTAGTTGTAGTGGAAATGTTGCTTTCCTTTCTCTTCCTGATGCAGTTTGACATACTTTTATTTTTCTCCAATATTTATGTGCATCTTTAAATAGATTTGGCCAATAGTAACCGGCATGCAGTATTTTATGAGCTGCGGCGTTTCCTCCGAAATGACCTCCAGCTGGTCCATCATGTAATTCTTGCATTACTTTTTCAGCTTGAGTTTTCTCTAAACATCTGAATAACACAAAATCATAATTCTTCCTAAATAACACATCATCTATGAGTTGATATTGATTTTATTTAATCCTTATAGTACGCTTTTCTGTAATTGAGATATAATGGAGCATATCCATTTTTCAAGAAAAATTCCAGATCAACATATTGTGACTGAGAATCATTTAGGCTTACCTCGGATAGTTGTATTTCATTTGATTGATATTCTTCTATTGGTAAATGAGAGGCTCTAGTTAACATGCTACAAATACCTTGACCTTTAACAATTTTAGTAGGATGTATCTCTACATCATATTCTTGAAGTGCGGTAACCCAATTTGCTCTCTTCTCTCCTACCTCTCGTTGGATTAATAATTGCCTTACTGCTGATTAAGGTACTATTATTTTAGTATGTGTTTTTAGGAGAAAAGGTATAAAATGTTTCAAAGCTTTAAACACAGCATAAGCTTGTTTTTCCACAGCTGAATAGTTTAACTCAGCACCTTGAAGGTTAGAACTAAAAAACAAAATCGGTGCTTCAATGTTTTGATCATTTAGCTGTGTCAAAACTGTTGCGTATGATGTATCAGAAGAGAACGTGTATAATAAAAATGACTTAAGAAAATTGGGATTTGTTAAAGAAGGAGCTTCGAGGATGGCTTTCTTAATTAACTCAAAATAATTTCTCTCATCTTTTCCCCATTTAAAAATTGAATTTTTCTTGATCATTGATTGCAAGGGTAAGATGATTTGGGAAAAATCAAGAACAAATCTTTTTACAAAATTAATTTTTCCTAAAAATGATTGCATCGTTTTTTTATTGTGTGGTAGAGGGATGTTTTTGATTTCCTGAATCCTATCAGGGTCAATATGGATTCCTTTTTTAGAGAAAATGAACCCTAATAATTTACCTTCTGATAAGGTGAAATAACATTTTTTTAAGATTCAAGGAAATGCCGAATTTTCTACATATTTCAAAAATATGTTTTAGGTGATTAACATGATTGTTTCTATGCTTAGAGTAGATAGTAATGTCATCTAAGTATATCACAACTGAGCTGCTGATTAGTCCTCTGAAATTTGTATCCATAGCACATTGAAATGTAGCACCAGCATTAATCAGCTAAAATGGAATTTTTTGGTATGCGTATGTTCCCCACTTTGTTCTAAATGTTGTCTTTAATATATCATCCAAATGTACCATAATCTGATTGTATCCTGAAAATCAGTTGATAAAAGACATCAATTCAAATCCTGCAACTGACTGTAATATCTGTTCCATGGTAGTCAAGGGAAAATTACCTTTTTGGCAAGCTTTATTCAAACTCCTAAAGTCTATGCAAATCCTAATGTCTCTATTCTTCTCTCTAACTGCGACCATGTTTAACACCCATTTCAAATGTCTAACAGGAAAAATAATTTTGGCTTTGAGCATTTTGTTTAATTCAGATTTAATTTGAATTTCTAAGTTTGGATGGATCTTTCTAAGTTTTTGTTGAACAGGCTTATCATCTGAGATCATAGGTATAGTATGTTGAATTATGGAAGTATCATATGTCTTGAGATTTGAATAATCCCATGCAAAGATATCTTTATATGTTTTCAGCAATTTAATGAATGACATCCTTTCTTCAGGTTTTAAACCAAGACCTAAGTTAATGTTTTGAGGTTTTTCTAGTGTACCAATATTAATCAATTCAAATTTTAAAGTAGAACTCTGGGTTTTTGAATTGGTCATCTTCTTAAACCTATCTTTCAAATCATAGAGATCTTCCATTTTGACTACAGATTTGGGAATTGGATTAGCATTTTGTTTATCTTCAATCTGTAAGTCATGTTCATGTTCATCTACAATTTGACCCTCGTAAGATCCATCTTATGTAATAAATTATACTATATCTATATCATTATTAAATAATCTCCAATTTGTTACATTGTCAGGAATAGAAGGCCTAAAAATTAACTCAATTGAAAATCTATCTGGGCTAAATTCTTCAGATGGTATAAGCTTAGATGCTACATTATCAAGTAAATCAGCACTTGCATTTTTTAATCTAAGAACTATGGAAATATTGAATGCAGAAAAATGGGATGTAAGGCTTTGAGCTGAAGCTTGATAGTGTTTCAAATGTCCAAAAATACAATGAATTGCGTTTCTGACTTGTCTAACAATTATCTCAGAATATCCATATACCTGCAAATATTTAACGTTTAAACCAATAGCTTTGTACAGACCTTGTATCAATGCTTCATATTCAACGTTATTATTTGTGCATTGGAATTCGAGTCTGCAAGCTAGCATTTTTTTCTCTCCTTGAGGATTGATTAAAATGCAACCTGGTCCTACACCATATTCTGATTTTGATCCATCAAAATATAAAGTCCAAAATAAGGACTGTTTTGGAATTTTATTGCTAAGATTAATACAGTTAGAAGTGTCTATTTGAGTAAAGTTTTCAATTTGAGAAATAGCATTTTTTGTTGAAAAAGGTGAAATCTGGGCATTGAACGATCCAAGAAACATTTCAGCTGAATAATTTCCAATAATATTATTGGTGAAAGCTACAGGTTCATTTGTTTCTTCTAATTTAGTGACTGTATGTTTCACAAATTTTTCGCAATCAACTTTGATTTGATTTGGTTTACCATTGTATGGTAACCACATGTGTGACCAATCGGTAGCGAAATATCCATGTAACTTTTCAGACCAATCCCTGCTCAAAATAAGACCATAAAATTCAGGGATATCTGCAACCAAGATATCGATTACTTGCAGTACCTTTGGATTGGATGATAATCTAATAGATACTGACAACATTTCTCCAATAAACTCGACTCTTGTTCTATCTAATTGAACTATATGTACATCAGATTTTTGAGGAGTGACATTCAATTTTGTACACACCATTCTTGGCATGATGTTTGAAGAAGCTCCTAAATCAATAAGACAGTTATGAACATTTTTGTTGAAAATATCATAAGTCAAAAGTAAAGGAGTATGAGAAATATATCTATCACCAATTAAAACAAGATCATCGAGATTTCCTTTGTTTGGAGATGTCGGAGCTTTTCCCATATCTTTAGAAGCTTGGGCTATAACAGGTGGTTGTATAGGATCTACAGGGATCACCTTGAGTTCTCTGAGTAAAATTTTCTGCTGTTGTTTGAGTTTGGTCATTTCATGTAATGAAATATTTGCTTTGGTCATTTTCATATATTCAACTATATTGTATTCCATTGTATCTGAAACTATTAAAGTTTTGGAAGTTTTAAGAGGATCTAGTGAAATAGGATCTGTCTGAATAGTTTTAGATTTCTTGGCTATTGTTTTCTCCTTTGTGGGGAGAGATTTTTGTTTCTGATTTGATATAGTTGAATCAGAAGAAGATTTACTTCTTGTAGACACAAGCATAGCTTCTTTTTCTTCTTCTATAGGTAGAATGAAATCCCATAACCCATTTAGTTCAACTTCTTCTTCAGACTCTGGTTCATGTTCAGATGGCGAGGGATCTTCAGTATCTTGATCAGATTTAGAATTTGGAATCACATTTGGAGGCTCAGATGTTGAAGAAGTGTTTTTCTTAAATGGGCGATATGATTTCTCAGGCACTGATGATTCAAAAACCTATTTATTTATTTCAATCATGTCATTTGACATAGTTTTTAACACTTTTTGAAGACCTTCAAGATCGAATGGATCTTTCAAGACTTTATTTTTGGAATCTTGACTAAATGTCACTTTCTTTGATTTTATGTCTTCTATCTCTGATCGTTATTCTAATGCTAAGATTCTTTTCTCTACAGCGAGAGCTTCTTTCATGTTTTCTAAAAGGGTAGCTTTACCAACTCTATCTACAAAAATAGCTATATTAGAAGGCAAAGAGGAAATATACCACACTATTTGTACATCAACAACAGGCTTGGAAGTGGTTGGGATTTTGTTTAATAACTTTTTAAATCTGGAGTTGAAATCTTTGATCCTTTCACCTGAATTTGTTTTTAGATTGGAAAGAGCATTGATTAAAGATGCAATAGTTCTATCATCTCCAAATTTTGCAAGAAAAACTTGTTCAAAAGTTTCCCAATCTGCAATACATCCTGCTGGAAGTGAAAATTACCAGGATCCTGTAGATCCTTGTAAAGTATAAGGAAACATTCTTACTACAATATCTTCATGAGAAACTCTATTAAGATTCATGGCTAACATAAAATTATTGATATGTTCTTCAGCAGGAAGACCATCATCTGGATTATATTTAGGTAGCGATTTTTCTGGATGATCTGGAAGAGGATTTGGATTTGCAATCAATACAGCACCAGGATTAGTCCAAGGCCGATTAGCCATAATTGGATTTAATGTTTGCGAAGATACAAAAGTAGATCTAGAAGTAGGGGGAATGGAAGAAGAACTTAAAACTGGAACAATACTACTTGTGATAGTACTAATTGTTTGAGTAGAGGAAATGGAAGAATAAGAAGACACAGATTGAGTAAGAGGATGTGAGGAAGTAACTGAAGGGAAAGATGACGTGGCTTCACTCGTATCTAACTTAGATCTGGATATAGAAACTTTTTTGTGATATGATTCAATTGGAAATTCAAAAGGAGGAATTCCAATTTTCTCACTTTTGGATCGGGTTAATATACCAGTTTCTTTAAATAGGGAAGTAACGCTTTCTTTAGAAGTTTCAAGATTAACAGGATTTTCAGCAGAAATATATATTCCTTCTATTTTATGAATTAAATACTGAACTTCAGGAGACTCGGGAGTGAATTCTGAAGTAGATTATTGTCGAGATATTTCAGGGGATGAGGGGAAGGTTTCTATAATTTCCGATTTATGAGTTGGTGATTTAGAGTTTGATCAGGAAGATGTAGGATTATTTTGGGGAGATCGACTCTTATGAGGGCTACTAGTTTGAGGTTTAGATTTGTATGCCATTCATAGTCATGCCCTCCTTGTAGCACCAAAAATGTTGAGGCCTCAGAAATATGTGGCAACAACAAGGGGGATAACCACCTAGTCTGGACCTTAAGGCAGTTCCTTTTCCGTTTGAGATAGTGGCTCTGACTAGGTGTAATTGGACCAGTTTCCCAAATTTGGGTTTTATATGATTGTTGGGTTTCTTTCAAATGATTTGCAAGAAGAATAACTAAAAACTAAAACAACTTTATTCTAAGATGAAAAACTTTGAATTAAATCTGATCTAATCTAACTTGGGATAATGCTGCTTTTATGCAATCTAAAATGATATCTATTCAATCTGTAATGATTTAGACCAATCACAAACTTAATAGAATTAATATTTTTGTAAGATAATCATTTTGAAAAATATTTAATCAAAAGAAGATGTAAAACATACCACATATATTCTGATGATCATATATAAAACAAATCAATTTCTATTCTTATATCATACAGTAGTGCAACTGATACTTCAAATAGAAATATTTGATTTCATACATAATTCATGAAAGCTATATTTATCACTAATGTTAAAACAGAGTTTAGCATACATGATAATAGTACCATATATGTGTTTTCTTGTTCATCTGATCAACGATAATAGGCCACAATCAATCTTCTATCAATAATTCATTCAGAGAATACAAAAGTGCATGAACAGTGATCAACAAAATGATATATAATTGAAAAGGCCATGTTCCATTATTTTATCAAGACATCCACAAACTTATAGTAAAGCATTCTTTGTAAATGTTCTTAATAAAAAACTTGGACCTTTCTCTAAATGCATGAGAAGGGTTTAAATACTAAATTAACTACTTACAAAAATAGATTATACAAAATATCTTATGAGGTGGTTTCAAACAACCTTCCTCATTTCTAGTATCTATTTACTAAATTTGAAATTATCAAAACAAACTAACTCATGATCATGCTCGATGATAGGTTACTGCCAGCTCTACTTTTCTATTCACAAATATCGGACATTGGTTGAACTTGTGGAGGCTTCCCAAACTGTGTCTTCATCTGTCCAGTAAATATAGCATCAAGTAAAAGTGGCTGCATTTTCTGTATCGAATCTAGAGAAAAATTCAATGTCATTATTTAACTATGGGGCTTAACCAGGAGCTGCCAGTATGCTTCCCAATCAATCTTTTTCAGCTGTGCAATTGTTTCCTCTCGTATTTGACCTGTATTTTTCCAACTTTGCTCTAATATTTTGAGATCAGGAATCGATTTGTGATTTCCTTCTTTAATTAAACCGGAGGTATGCAACATGTGGTTGATCATTTTGATCATACTCTTTGATATGCCTGCTACTCTGGTTATTTCCAATTCTGCCTGTTTTACCTGTGCATCCCAGTCAATGAAGAGAATATCTTTATAAGTTTCTTTGATCTTTGGGAGATTTGACTTTCTCCCTTCCTCTGAATCTTGTCATTCAATATAGTCAGAAATTTTGGTATTGAGTTCATTAAACTCAATTCTCTAGTCAATGACTGTATTAGTCAATTGTTCACTAATTTCCAAATGTGGAACTATGCCTAATATTTGTAAGATAAAAAAATCTTATTGTTTTGAGAGTAAGGCATTTAATGCCAATGCTTCTTTAATGAATTCCTCTACAATAGGAATGCCTTCATACTTTGTAAGATTTTCTCTCAATTCTTTAATCAGTGTTTCTTTGTTCGATAAGTCATTTTCATGACTTATCTTAAGTATTTCCATATCTTGCTTAAATTTGAAGAGTTTTTTTTCTACCTTTTGACTCATACTTTTCCTTTCTTGATCCAGTTGTTGTTGTAGCTACATGATTTTATCATCCTTCTCCTTAACTAAAATGGATACTTTGGTTTCCTTGTCCATTGTTACAGTAGTATATGCTCCAGAAAATTGTGATAACCGAGTTAAATTTTCAATTGGGTTTGACGGGGTGTCTTTCCATACAACTTCCATAAACTCATTACCAGGGGGGTTTCAATCCTCCTTATTTTTCTCTGCTTCCTGACTACAGATTTATGAAGAGGGCTGTATAATACATCTAGTGGAGGGACATCAGTTACCTTCAGAATAATTTCATCAGTAGGAAATGCAGGAATAACTTATGTATATTGGGAGGTTATCCCAGGACTTTCAGTGATTTCTTTTGTTGAAACTATTTGACCCTAGGGAGTCTGAAATTCTATATTTTTCTGTGAAGATGATACCTCTGGGGTATTCATCAATGTATTGCTAACTAAAGTCTAGAATTTAACTAGTTCACTCAGATTCTGTGAATATGATTCTTCTGTTCTGATTTCTTTACTTGGTTCAGTCATATAACTAGTAATTAAGACATTTTGCAGAATATATTTAAGTCTTTGTTCTCTATACTCATTGAATCTCTGTAATTCCTCCGGATTTAGATCCAATTTGACAAAGTCTTGAACTTCTTCTAAAGTTCCAACAGACTGCAAAATGTCTTCAAATTTATCATCTTGTGTATGATAGGTTTGATTTTGACTGACTGAGTCAATTGATTAGCAATTTTCTCTAGGTCAAATTGGCTTGATGGTAAAACATGGAGCTTCAAAAGCTGAATCTTCTGACATTCTTTCGCTGCATGATTGAAATTTATGAGGGAGAATGAACCACACTAAATAGGAAAACTTGGCCATAAATATTTTTTGCTATCTTTCAAAGTTTTAGTGAGTCCATTGCCAACAGTTTGGTAAGCTACTTCTCTTACCATTAGTTTATCTGAAACATACAGAGGAAGCACATGTGGAGGAGCGGAGCTTCCAAATACTCTGATGTATGAAAATGATTCTTCAATGAAACATCTTTCTATCAGTTGAAGATCTGGAATGGCTTCCTTGGTGAACTTAGGGATCACTCTATCAAACATTAATTGATGTAATGGTAATACAACTCCATAACATAGCCTGTGGAAATGTGGTACATAATTATGTTCCCATATCTCTTTATAACTCAAATGAATAGGGGTAGGGTCCTCGAGAGTCCATTTCCAACCCATAATTGGAAAACTGGTATAAAAGCAGATGGCATCAAAAACATATGCGCTCATGAAAAATTGGGGGACGGGTTTGGAGGATGAAGCTCTTGCCTAGCGATATTCATTAATCGCTTTAGCTAGATTTTCGGAAAGAATGGTTTCCCAATTCATGATTTGAGAATTAACACAAGAGTCAATCAAGGGAAGCCAATTTATAGAGAACTTGGTATTATAAGGGAGACCATATAATCTGCATAGCATTGTCACTGCGAAATTGTAGGGATTTGCAAGTGAAGCGATTGGATACATACCTGATTTCTCATGTTTAAACTTGTTATCCAGTTTCCTCTAACCTTGAATTGTTTTGAAAGGGTCTTCATTGTTCTTTGAAAATTTTTCAACAAACCTATTGTCATAGATGCCTTATTGGTCGAGTAGCTTGTACATGACTTTCAAATCTTCAGCTCTGAAAGAACCTAGGATTTCATTCTTAATGGTTCTGAATTACCTGTCCTTAATTGTTGAATTCTCAAGCACCCACCTTATCATGTCAGTATATGGTAAAAGGCTGGTCCTTGCTGCTATCCTATGAAGGAAGGAGCACGCAATATCTTTAAACTGTAAATCTGAGGGCCTTGCATCATCGACAGTTCCCTTGACCTCCACTACTTCAGGTTCTTCATCTTCGAGGATAGTATAGATAGCTTGCCACTTTGTAGCACCTCCATCTGCAATGTAAACTGTATCTGAGACTGTAGACGACATTTCTGTGTCTTCCAATTCTGTGACAGTCTGTTTGCCGTGTTTCTGCATTACTTTGTGTATGGACATATCTTGAAGAAAAATCCATATTAAAGACAGAGTAATGATCAAATGATGAAAGATATATTGAAATGACCAATTTTGAAAGAAAATATCTGGGAAGCAACTATATCATTAATTAATCGCAATGAATCATTTTCATTGGGATGATAAAACACATTTAATCGTTTCTGACATGATTTATTTTCTCATAAAAATCTTTATTAAACCTATCAAATCCATCGCATTGCGCCTTTTTGAACCTATTTTTATGAAGCGAATTGCTTTTTATTTATGCGATATGCGATTTTGCGATATCGTGAAATCGCAATATCGGAATATCGCTACATCGAAATATCGCAATATCAAAACTTTGGTACGAATTGTTTAAAGTTTTAAACATATATCCGCGATGTGCGATTTATGATGTCGCTTGCAAAATTGAAATCGTTGATCGCAAAATCGGAATTTTCGTTGTTTTGTTGCTTAACCTTCAATGAGAGAAGATTATGCGGGATGTGATTTGTGATAGGATAATCACAAGGATATTTTATTGATTTATTTTTTGGTTTTTTGTTTTTATTTAATAAAAGCAACAATGTTTTTGGAGTTTGATTTTTTTTATTTAAAATGAAAAATACATTTTAAGAAGGGTCCCTATTTCTATTATCAAAAGTTTAGATTATTTTGAAAATAAAAATGGGGGGGTTGTTGCATAGCACAAAACTAGGCTATACTAAAAGGTAACTCCACAAAACATATAGGACGAAATCGCATGCGTGGAATAAGATATTTTAAGAAATCATGGGTGTTTAACCAAATACTAAAGTGTTGAGGGAAGTAGTTGAGTAGATGTTAGATATTGGGCATGGTAGAGGTTAATACAACCAATATATGTATACGGTTGATATCTATTGGCATTTGAAAATTCTATTGGGATGTGTCTTGTTGGGATGTAATGAGGATAAGGAGGAAATCCTAATCAAGATGGATCAGATATATCTCTCTATGAAGAACTTGGACATGTGCCTGCATCATATTGAAGACCATCTGGGTCTTCCATCAAATCTTAGTGACTCACTATGTGGTAACAAGGAGCCAAGTGTTGTGGATGAATCAAAATTAGCCAGGTATCAATCACAGGTTATATAGCTAATTTCATCTATTTTTCGTCTACATGCTTGAAGTTATATTGGGATGAAAAATTGCTAGGATATAAATTCTCTGCCTTTTTTTAGAAATTTTTAGATTTTATGGTTGGAAGTTGAAAAAATTTGGCTCTACCACTAGTGTAGTTTCCCAAGTGGGAGATTAGGGCATAAAAAAAATTCTTATAATGTTTCATCTTAACAAATGAATACAAACTAATTTTACCAAAAAAACAAAAAATTTCATAACACTTTTCTAACATGGATACAAAAGTTTAAAGAATTTCGAGTAATATCTTACCTTATTAGAATCTGATAAACCATATTAAGTATTAATAGATGTTAAATTAAACACAAACTTAGTATATAAACCCCTTGTTTAAAGTTTTAACCAAATTAATATATAAGACCCCTTGTTTAAAGTTTGTAAAAGCGTACATACTCTAACTTTTAAAATTTATGATTAAAACATTTTAATACTATGTTATTTAGTATATAAGAGATATGGAATTTATAACTTCAAATTTATCATAAATAAAGAAAAGTGAAATTTTTAATAATTATTATTACATTTTTTTAAAATAAGAAAAATTAAATTTTTAAAAAATTTTAAAATTATTATAATTTTTCAATTTAAAAAAAAAAAACAAAGTAATATCTTAAAAAAATTATAGTTAAAATTATTGAATCACTCTTCCACTTAATAATTTTAACACATTTGTAATATAATAATGAAAATTATAATATAATATGGTGTGATCATACTAGCATTAATGCACTAAATGCCATGAAAACTCCTGAGTTAAGTGTGTTTGGGCTAGAGTAACAATGGGATGAGTAACCTCTCGGGAAATCCTAGTGTTGCACCCCCCCTCCCAAAAAACAATCCCCCAAGAGTGTGACTTGTCGGCTAGCAAACACATTGCTAAGGCGTTCGTGTCATTGTGCAAGTCACAAGTTCAAACCTAGATTTAATTGTGCGTCGTACTTGGGAGTGGTGTAGTTACACCTCAAGGTTATAGTGGTAACCATCGAAGATCAATCCTGTATCATGCGAGTATAATTCATAAAAAAATTGGTGGTCAGAGAGCCACGTGGCAGGATAAAATTGATTAAAATTCAATGCAACCTAACAAACTTTGTAATACACTACAACCATTGATAAACATTTCACCACATCACTGATGAACACATAAGTTTACATACATAAATAAGTGCATATGTATATATACTTATGCAGAAAGAAGAATACATATATCCATTTTCATATATGAGCTAAATAACATATACGATATGAACACCAATCATCATACAAAGATACACAAGGCCAGCTAAAAGTGAAATAGAAACAAAAAAAACATAAGAAGAAATCAACCCCAAATTCATAAATGCAATAGATGGATATTTCTTGGTGTCAATATAGTGTTGACGAAGATCAAGGCACTCATGTTCTCACAGTGTGTCACGTAGAGGTTCACATTAACTAGTTATGAGTTCTTATCAATAATTATTAGGTGGATGGTATGGATTTAACATACATGAAATATTCTAGAATTTTCATAGTAGTATACACAAATTAATGATTAAGATTTATCTCCAAATTAATTGTCTTATTTATCATTTTAACTAAATTAATTAATTATAAGAAATGTTTAATGCACAAGTTTCACATGAAATGAGTTATGGATTTTTGGGCATGTAGTATTGATAAGTCATAGTAATAGCCCATGATATTATAACAAATATATTTACAAATTAAGAATCTCCACTATAAAGTAGGGATAAATATATTTAATTAATTTTAATATCTAAATTAAAATTAAGTTTTTTATTTATTTATAATGCGTTCGTGTTGTTGTGCAAGTCACAAGTTCAAACCTAGACTTACTTGTGTGTCATGCTTGGGAGCGGTGTGGTTACACCTGGAGGTTATCGTGCTATTGTGCAAGTTAGAAGTTCATACCTAGATTTACTTGTGCGTGGTGCTTGGGAGTGGTGCGGTTACTCCTAGAGGTTATAGTGGCAGCCATTGAAGATCAACCATGTATCATGTGATTACAAGTCATAAAAAAATTATAATTACACTGAAGGTGTCCCATTTAGAAATTGGTCACCCTAGGCATTGCCTACCTTTTTCATCTCCAATTGACATTTGTTAGTTTGATGTTTTGACATGGGTCAACTTTAACTCAAGAAAAAAAAAAGGAATTACACATCTTATTATAAAATGTCTCATTTTTCTAAATAAAATTTTCTGATATATAAATGAATGTTATAAATGATAATGAAGAACTTATCATGTAGGAACTTATTATAATTGAAATAATCTCAAATCCCTAGGAAATTGGTGGGTGGGGAGCCAAGTGAGTCTAATTTTTAAAATTTATTAAAATTCAATGAAGTGTAACAAACTCTGTAATACACTACAACAGTTGATAAACATTTCGCCACATCACTGATGAACGCATAAGTTTACATACATAAATAAGTACATATGTATATATGCTTATGCAGAAAGAAGAATACATATCCATTTGCATATATGAGCTAAATAACACATAAGATATGAACACCAATCAACATACAAAGATACACAGGCCCAACAAAAATTGAAACGGAAACAAGAAAACATAAGAAGCAATCAATCCCAAATTCATAAATGCAATAGTTGGATATTTCTTGGTTTTAATATTGTGTTGACTAAGTTCAAGACACTCATGTTCTCACAGTATGGATGGATGGTAATGATTTAGCATCCATGAAATATTCTATAATTTTCATAGTAGTGTACACAAATGAATGATTGAGATTTATCTCCAAAATAGTTATGTTATATGAACAAGTGTAATATGAAATGAGTTATGGTTTTTTGGACATGTAGTATTGATAAGTCATAATAATGGCCCATGATATCATAAGAAAGCCTATTTACAAATTAAGAATTTCCACGATAAAGTGGGGATAAATATATTTAAATAATTTTTAATATCTAAATTAAATT
This sequence comes from Pinus albicaulis, assembly GCA_034641835.2. Taxonomy (NCBI): domain Eukaryota; kingdom Viridiplantae; phylum Streptophyta; class Pinopsida; order Pinales; family Pinaceae; genus Pinus; species Pinus albicaulis. The sequence continues at coordinate 86,738 of JAXQQM020073576.1, forward strand.
AAGTGTGCTACTTGTTTATATTTAATGCTTTTCAAAAAGAATAAGAATAATAATGATAATTTAATTTTAATATTAAGGCTAAATTTGATATTACATTGATATATATAAGATTTTTTCATCTAAATTTTATAAAGGTATATATATTTTTAATCCTCTTTGAATTTGAACCTATAACATTTTAAAACACACTCTTAACCTATAACGGTCTCGTTAAAAATTAACTAGTAGGTACTAGTTAAAAGACAATTATTATTTTACTTTTGGTAAAAGACTTGAGACATTGTTTTGGATAAAAACAAGGAATTAATTATGTTAATGAAATTTATTAAAATAGGAGGTTAGAAAATGAAAAGGAAATCTTTTAAAATCTGTTGTAAAAGTTTTCTAAGAATAGGAGGTGGTTGTTGAAAGTTGGGAGATACAGTTACCCATTCCTTGAGGATAAAAAGAGAATCCTGGAAACTGGTGGGGGTTCTGTAAAATTTTGGAAAAGAAGGGAGAGAATATTTCTTGAGCTGGAAAGGTCCAGTGGAAATTAGCTTACTGAATCCCTTGAGTGACCAGATTTTTCTGTTGGTGACTGGATTGGCCATCCAGAGGTCACAGCAGAGGCATCTCCACTGTTAACCTGTGGCACCGTCCAGATTCTGGAGCTAGTGGGCAAGTGGAGGACGTAATAGCCTCCCTTGAAGGTTGGGAGGAAATCAGCTAAAGAAAGATTACCTAAGACTCAGATAAGTATATACTGAGTGATAATGTTAGCCAGATTTATATAATTTCTGTGTTTTACTGTTAACTGGTTATATGATTCAGAGTGTTATGGCTAACCGGATAAACATCATTAAATGATTTCTATTTAGTCAGATGCATGTTTTCAAGTGTTCTGTGAAAACTAGTGAGTAATTTTAATATTAACTAGAGGAATGTACCTTGCTTTTACTGTTGAGTTTTCAGAAAAAGAGAAAAATATTGTGAGTAGTTCTGGCAGTAAAGATAAATAAATTATGAAGCATTTGTTCTAGCATTTCTTTACTCTGGAGTTTCTAAAAGGATGGAAGAATTAGACTTCTTGTCGTAAAGATTTACCAGTATATCTAGTATGAGGTGTAAATATGCTAGGTATGTAATTGATGTAGGGAAATTTCTATTTACTGCAAGTAATAAAGAAAAAGTAAGGACAGCGCTTCAGGAAACTGGGAAAATACATAATAATCCACCTTTAATGGCGGATAGTGGGAGCCATTGAAGGCAGGAAAAAAAAATAGAAAACAGGACAACCAGTCTCCATGAATTAACCCTAAACATTGGAGAAAGATAATTACTACTGTAGCAATTAAGTAAGAAACAAAGTAATATGAGAAAATCTCAAAGCTTGTATGTGACCGATGTGCAGCAACACTATTACACTATAATATTACAAAGTAAACAACAAAAATAAAAAGGGACTTCGTGCTTCAGGTGGTTCCGCAGAGATGAACCGAAACCGAAATATATAAATATGTATAAAGCATAACAAAACATTTATAGAACAACTGTTGATATAAATTGGGATACATGAAAGTAAAACTTTGGACAACGACTGCATGCAGGTCGGTCCACCTCCAGAATTCGTTACAAACTGTCTAAAAGCACGGAGAGAGTTGCACATTTAACACAAATGGACACAGTATAACGTGTGCAGGCTCTGTCCCTATCATACAACCTCGGGCCGAGATTATCCTCGGACCCAATACTAATATGTTGAGCAGCAGTACATTTCCGTAGAGAACTCAGAATTCCACCTGGGAAAAATCCCCATTTGATACTAAGAAGCATAGGAAAGCTATGAATTTTCCAGCTAGCTAACATAAAGAGAGAACTGATTATCACTAGTCCAAACGGATTCGAAAACCCTGGCTACAATCTATTGCAGCCGAATCCAAGAAAAACTGTAACCCTCGACAGGGCAAGCAGAAGAAGTGAAGCTCCCTTGGAAGGGTTAAATACCTGTACAGGGAGACCATTGAATTAGCCATGTCTTCGCTGGGGTAAAGCAAGCAATAAAATGCAACTGGAGGGTCGAGAACCCGCTTACCTGCCATGGGAAAACAACCAAGTCAGTAAACTTCCTAAAAGAAGGATGCGAGCATCGAATACAAAACTAAACAGTAATTCTTGTTACTAAGGAGGAAGCTACCTGGCATAGGGGTGGAACCCTGTAGCATTCTCCTACAGAATCTAGTAAAGAAAAATTGGTTAAACACTGCTCGGAAAACCAAAGCTAAAGAGTGACATTTTTAGTAGGAGTTTAAACTAGAACAGAAAAGGAAGGGTAAAAACGCTTACCATAGTCCGAAGTAAGTGGGAAGTCGGATGGAGGACCTATTAAAACTGGCTGGTGCTGCCATAGTAAGTCCTTGAGGATACCCTATATGAGAAATTCATTAGGTCGAGCGATAACCAAGTTTTTGTACGCAGATAATAAGGAATAAAAAAAATATATAAACGAAAACAAAGCAAAAAAGCTAATCTCTATGCTAGAATGACATAATACCTGGTAGGTTTTACCTGTTATACTCCTCAGGGTGGAGATTGCCATGCCTGATGCCGAGAGCACCGAGTTGTAAACAAGGAGCCCTAATGTCGTCGAACTCTCCGACTGTAAACGAAGAGAATGATGAAGAGTATGCGGATCCAAGGATTAGCTCAACAAACCCAGCGGGAAACTATAGACTGCCGAGAGTGAATAACGCTGTCATCCGGACGGGTGGAATGAATAACCTGTCAGGTGGTACAATACAAATCCCAAGCGATCTAAAATCCAGGTCAAATTAAATGGTGTGTGCCAAGCCTGTTGTCTTACCAAGTTTAATCTCATGCGTGAACCTTAATGAAAAATCCCTCAGGACGCTTCAAACTTACACATGTTAAAACTAGACCATAATTTATTCGGAATTGCGTTGGAAAGGTGGTACGGGGCACATCTTGTGTTCATACAAATACGTGGGTCAAAACTATATTAACATAGACATAACCTTAATAGTTGTGGATTATACTTGAATAAAAACAGTAATGTTATTCTCTATTAAAGCCTTGTACCACCAGCAAAGTAAATGCTCCTGACATTAAATATTGATTGTGATGTTGGCCTTGTAAGTTTTGAAGGCGGATAAAATGCATAGATTTATGTATTCTGTTTCGCATGGTAAGGAATTTTTTTTTTGTGGTAATGTATATGTGACAAGTGGTATCAGAGCCAGGTTGCTACACTAGCAACCTTAGGGGTCTACTAACAGTGAAGCTGTGTATGTGAATAGTGCACTAAGGGGAAGCAAGCGAATATGAGAGAAGAGGTAGCAACGCAGTCACAACCAGAGGAAGCCCCAGTTCCTACAGTTATGAATCGGGAAATGTGGGTTCAATTAACAGTGGAAAAGCATCAAAAAACGAGTCGACTGTTGGAGGAACAGTAGTAGAAAACTGCATTTTTTTAAGTACAGTACAGCATTTGCAAGAAGAAATGTTAAGAGTCCGGAGGGACAATTAGAGGTTGTTACAGGATCAAGAAAAGATCCTGAAAAGTTTATCTAACAAGAAAAACCAGGAGATGGGACATCCCAGTGCGGAAAAAGAATTATCCACAGAACAAGAAGAACGGCAAACAAAAAATGATACTATTGGCAGAATTGAAACGAGTCCCTCTCAAAAGAGTAAAAACAGAAAATATAATGAGGCAGAATTAGACAATCTGTCCAATCAGCAAGATCATAAAAGGCAGAGAGTGGAACTGCAAGGGGAATTTCGTAAAATTGAGCCACCAACCTTTGACAGTGAGGTGGAAGAGGTGGCCAAAGCTTGGTTAATCAACATAAACAAGTATTTTCAGGTATATGAATACAGTAGCAATTTGAAGGCCATATTGGCTATTTATCAGTTGCGGGAAAAAGCCACTCTGTGGTGGGAGGAGGTGAAAAATGTACGCAGCCTAGATGAGCGAGATATCACATGGGAACAGTTTCAGAAATACTTTAAGGATAAGTATTTAACGGAGAGATTTTATGATGACAAAATGAAGGAATTTCATGAACTTCGACTGGGGCAGATGACCATGGATGAATATGTTACGAAATTCACCTCCCTGTTACGTTACGTTCCTTACCTTTGGGAGGAAAACGCCAAGGTGCATAGGTTCTTAAGCAGTTTACCTGCCCCAATGAGGGAGCGGATAGAATTTGTCAACCCACAAACCATGGATGAGGTAATTCGTAAAGCACGAATGTGCTACCAGCAGTATAAGGCCAAGGGGGATGGTGGGAAAAGCTGGCAGCCAAGGAAACATCAGAAAAGTAATTCTACTTTTAAAAATAGTAAAAGTAGTAACATTAAAGGCTCAGCACGGAATGCTGTTGGCAAGAAGTTTGGTAAAAACCATCAAAGGATCAAGTGGCCAGTGGAGGAGAAACCCACTGAAGCTTCCAGCAAGCCAGAGCAGGGACATAATTCAAAACCTCCTCTACAGTGCTGGGGCTCTGGGGAGGCTCATTATTACAAAACCTGTCCCCAACGACACAAAAATGAAGTTGTAGCAAATTTGCAGGAGGCATGTACAGTGGGTGATGTGGCGCGAAATATACCTCGCATAAATGTAGCCTTGGAAGATCGACAGGCTGATTTTCAGCCCACCATGATTGAATTGGAAGGTACTATACTAACTAAAACTGTTTCGATTTTAATAGACCCTGGAGTAAGTTTAAGTTATGTAAGTCCTAAAATAGTGGAATTATGCAAACTAAAAGAACAGAAATTTAAGAACTCATGGTTAGTTCAATTAGCTACTGGGGCAAAACGTAAAGTCACTGCAAAAATTCCTAATTGTATGCTAGAAGTGGCAAAACAGCAAATATAGGCAGATTTGAATATATTACCACTAGGATCGTATGATGTGTTATTGGGGATGGACTGGTTGGAGAGACATTGGACCCTTGTGGAATACAAAGAAAAGACAATTTACTACAGAGTGCAAGATGGCACACATAAAGAAATCAGAGGAATTAAAAAGCCTGTACAATTACGCCCCATAACAGCATCTCAAATGGGCAAATGTATCATAAAAGGGTGTCAGTTGTACGCAATTCAAGTAGGATATGTAGAATCCAACGACAAGGCTTCAATTATAGAAGATATTCCTGTAGTACAGGAATTTTTGGATGTATTTCCAGAAAATATTCCAAGTTTGCCACCCAAAATGGATATTGACTTCACCATTGAATTGCTACCTAGAGCCTCTCCGATGTCAAGAGCAACTTATAGAATGAGTGTACCAGAACTAACTGAGTTAAAGATACAGCTGCAAGAATTGTTAGATAAAGGGTATATTCGCCCAAGCGTGTCTCCTTGGGGAGCACCAGTTCATTTTGTTAGAAAAAAGGATGGAACCTTACGCATGTGTATGGACTACCGGCAACTGAACAAGCTGACTGTTAAGAATAAATACCCTCTACCCAGAATTGATGATTTATTCGATCAGGTAAGAGGTGCTAAGGTGTTCTCTAAAATAGATTTGAGGTCTGGATATCATCAGATTCGAATCAAGGATGAGGATATTTGCAAAACAACGTTCTGCACTAGATATGGGCATTATGAGTTTGTGGTACTGCCCTTCGGATTGACAAATGCGCCAAAAACCTTTATGAGGTTGATGAATGGCATTTTTCATCATTTTTTAGATAACTTTGTACTGATCTTCATAGATGACATATTTATTTATTCAAAGAGCGAGGAAGAACATAAGGAACATCTGAGAATAGTATTGGAAATGCTGAAAAAGCATCAGCTTTATGCTAAATTCAGCAAGTGTGATTTCTTTAAATCAGAAATCCAATACTTGGGTCACATTGTGACAACTGAAGGAATAGCTGTGGATCCTGAAAATATTAAAACTATCATGGAATGGCAAGTACCACAGAATGTGGTGGACATTAGATCATTTATGGGTCTGGCGGGATATTACAGGTGGTTCATCGAAGGGTTTTCTAAGATTGCCTATCCTATTACGTCCTTGCAAAAGAAAGGCAAGCCTTTCAAATGGACGAAGGAATGCCAGGACATCTTTGAAAAGCTGAAACAGCTTCTAACCACAGCACTAGTTTTGAGGGTGGCTGACCCCAATAAAGACTATGTGGTGTGTACTGACGCCAGCAAGGAAGGATTTGGTGCATTATTAACTCAAGAAGGAAAGGTAATAGCATATGAGTCTAGGAAGCTGAAAGAGTATGAACAAAAATATTCTACCTATGATTTAGAGCTTACCACAGTAGTTCATGCCCTTCAAGTGTGGAGGAATTATCTACTGGGTAAAAGGGTTTTACTTAAAACCGATCATAGCAGCTTGACCAATTATTTCAAGCAAGCAGATTTAAACTCTCGACAGGCTAGATGGAATGCCTTCTTGAGTGAATTTGACATGGATATATAGCACCTTAAAGGAAAAGAAAATCGTGTTGCGGATGCACTGAGCAGAAAATTGCATGGAATTTATGCAATGTATTTTATTCAATCAGAAAGCTGACTGTTAGATCAGTTAAAAGAAGAAGCCCAGAAGGACCCTGAATACAAATTCCTATGGAAAAAAATGGAGGATGATAGGAAGCAAGGGAAAACATCAAAATGGGGAAAAAATGAAGATCAAGTGATGACCTTTCGTGGGAGAATCTATGTGCCAAATCGTGCGAACCTTAAGGAGTTAATTCTTAATGAATTCCACCGCAGTAATTACGCTGGTCATTCAGGATATCAAAAGATGCTCACTACAATAAGAAAGGTATATTATTGGCCAGGCATGCGTAAGAATATTGCAGAGTATCTAAGCAAATGTTTGGAATGCCAGCAGGTTAAGGTGGAGCATCAGCACCCTACAGAGCTATCACAGCCCATACCTATTCCTTAGTGTAAATGGGAAGTCATTTCCCTAGATTTCATCACAGGTCTACCCCGGACCAAGAGGAAAAATGATTCGATTATGGTAGTGGTGGACAGGTTAAGTAAATCTGCCCATTTCATCCTGGTGCAGTCCACTTACAAGACTGTACAGATTGCATATATATTCATGAGGGATATTTTTAGACTGCATGGCATACCCAAGACAGTGATATCAGATTGAGATTTCAAGTTTACATCCGCATTTTGGAAGACCTTGTTCTCTGGATTGGGAACACAGATACACTTTAGCACAGCATATCACCCTCAAATGGATGGACAAATAGAACGGGTAAATCAAGTTCTGGAGGATATGCTGCGCACATATGTAATGCAGCAGCCAGTCAAATGGGAAGATTATCTGCATCTTGTGGAATTTTCTTATAATAACGGATAACAAGAATCGCTGAAAATGAGTCCCTTTGAAGCGTTATATGGAAGGCAGTGTCATACACCTATAAACTAGAGTAATCCCGAGACAAAATTGTTGTTAGGACCGGAAATGTTGGCTGAAATGGAAGCTGAGGTAAAAAGGATAAGGCAGAATCTAAAGGCTACACAGGATAGACAAAATACTTATGCAGATAAGAAAAGGTCCTACCGTGAATTCAGGGTAGGAGACCATGTATACGTAAGGATTAAGCCGAAAAGAAGCACTTTGAGGTGGACCTCTTGTGCCAAATTGGCTCCCCGATATTGTGGCCCTTTCCAAATAATGGAAAGAGTGGGACCGGTAGCCTATAGATTGGCTTTGCCCAGCCATATACAAGTACACAATGTGTTCCATGTATCCTTGTTAAAGCGATATGTACATGATGAAAAACATGTAATTCATTGGCAGAATGTTCAGGTAGGAGAAAAGTAGGAAAGAAAAGTCCTAGCTGGAGAAATTTGATTACTATATAAAAGTACTAACTAAGAACACTTTCTTTTCAGGTAGAACCAAACAGAGACTTTCTAGTCGAGTCGCTACGCATACTTGATCGAAGAGAGATAGAACTCCCCAAAACAGTAGTTGTCCAGGTGAAAGTGCAATGGAAGCACTTTGGACCGGATGAGGCTACTTGGGAAGATGAAAGATTCATGCAAGAGGCTTACCTGGAGCTTTTCGCAAAGATGAGCTGAAAACACCAAGGAAGCTGTTACTCTCAGGGGGGGAGATGTAACGGTCTCGTTAAAAATTAACTAGTAGGTACTAGTTAAAAGAAAATTATTATTCTACTTTTGGTAAAAGACTTGAGACATTGTTTTGGATAAAAACAAGGAATTAATTATGTTAATGAAATTTATTAAAATAAGAGGTTAGAAAATGAAAAGGAAATCTTTTAAAAGTTGTTGTAAAAGTTTTCTAAGAATAGGAGGTGGTTGGGGATAGTTGGGAGATACAATTACCCATTCCTTGAGGATAAAAAGAGAATCCTGGAAAGGGGTGGGGGTTCTGTAAAATTTTGGAAAAGAAGGGAGAGCATATTTCTTGAGCTGGAAAGGTCCAGTGGAAATTAGCTTACTGAATCCCTTGAGTGACCAGATTTTTCTGTTGGTGACTGGATTGGCCATCCAGAGGTCACAGCAGAGGCATCTCCACTTTAACCCGTGGCACCGTCCAGATTCTGGAGCTAGGGGGCAAGTGGAGGACGTAATAGCCTCCCTTGAAGGTTGGGAAGACATCAGCAAAAGAAAGATTACCTAAGACTCAGATAAGTATATACTGAGTGATAATGTTAGCCAGATTTATATAGATTTATGTGTTTTACTGTTAACTGGTTATATGATTCAGAGTGTTATGGCTAACCGGATAAACATCATTGAATGATTTCTATTTATTCAGATGCATTTTTTCAAGTGTTTTGTGCAAACTAGTGAGTAATTTTAATATTAACTAGAGGAATGTACCTGGCTTTTACTGTTGAGTTTTAGAAAAAGAGAAAAATACTGTGAGTAGTTCTGGCAGTAAAGATAAATAAGTTATGAAGCATTTGTTCTAGCATTTCTTTACTCTGGAGTTTCTAAAAGGATGGAAGAATTAGACTTCTTGTCGTAAAGATTTACCAGTATATCTAGTATGAGGTGTAAATATGCTAGGTATGTAATTGCTGTAGGGAAATTTCTGTTTACTGCAAGTAATAAAGAAAAATTAAGGACAACGCTTCAGGAAACTGGAAAAATAGATAATAATCCACCTTTAATGGCAGATAGTGGGAGCCATCGAAGGCAGGAAAAACAAATAGAAAACAGGACAACCAGTCTCCATGAATTAACCCTAAACATTGGAGAAAGATAATTACTACTGTAGCAATTAAGTAAGAGACGAAGTAATATGAGCAAATCTCAAAGCTTGTATGTGACCGATGCGCGGCAACACTGTTACACTATAAGCTTACAAAGTAAACACCAAAAAAAAAAGGGACTTCGTGCTTCAGGTGGTTCCGCAGAGAAGAACCGAAACCGAAATATATAAATCTGTATAAAGCATAACAGAACATTTATAGAACAACTGTTGATATAAATTGGGATGCATGAAAGTAAAACTTTGGACAACGACTGCATGCAGGTCGGTCCACCTCTAGAATTCGTTACAAACTGTCTAAAATCATGGAGAGAGTTGCACATTTTACAAAAATGGACATGGTACAACGTGTGCAGGCTCTGTCCCTATTATACAACCTCGGGCCGGGATTATCCTCGGACCCAATACTGATATGTTGAGCAACAGTGCATTTCCATAGAGAACTCAGAATTCCACTTGGGAAAAAGCCGCATTCGCTACTAAGAAGCATAGGAAAGCTATGAATTTGCCAACTAGCTAACATAAAGAGAGAACTGATTATCACTAGTCCAAACGGATTTGAAAACTCTGGCTACAATCTATTCCAGCCGAATCCAAGAAAAAACTGTAACCCTCGACAGGGCAAGCAGAAGAAGTGAAGCTCCCTTGGAAGGGTTAAATACCTGTACAGGGAGACCATTGAATTAGCCATGTCTTCGCTAGGGTAAAGCAAGAAATACAATGCAACTGGAGGGTCGGGAACCCGCTTACCTACCATGAGCAAACAACCAGGTCAGTAAACTTCCTAAAAGAAGGATGCGAGCATCGAATACAAAACTAAACAGTAACGCTTGTTACTAAGGAGGAAGCTACCTGGCGTAGGGGTGGAACCCTGTAGCATTCTCCTGCAGAAACTAGTAAAGAAAAATTGGTTAAACACTGCTCAGAAAACCAAAGAAAAAGAGTGAGGGTTTTAGCAGGAGTTTGAACTAGAACAGACCCAATTCGATGAAGGAAGGGTAAAAACGCTTACCATAGTCCGGAGGAAGTGGGAAGTCGGACGGAGGACCAATTAAAACCGGCTGGTGCTGCCATAGTAAGTCCTTGAGGATACCCTGTATGAGAAATTCATTAGGTCGAGCGATAACCAAGTTTTTGTAGGCAGATAATAAGGAATAAAAAAAAATATAAACGAAAACAAAGCAACAAAGCTAATCTCTGTGCTAGAATGACATAATACCTGGTAGGTTTGACCTGTTATACTCCTTAGGGCGGAGATTGTTATGCCTGATGCCGAGAGCACCGAGCTGTAAACAAGGAGCCCTAATGCCGTCGAACTCTCCGACTGTAAATAGAGAGAATGACGAAGAGTATGCGGATCCAAGGATTAGCTCAACAAACCTGGCGAGAAACCATAGACTGCCGAGAGTGAATAATGCTGTCATCCGGACGGGTGGAATGAATAACCTGCCAGGTGGTACAATACAAATCCCAAGCGATCTAAAATCCAAGTCAAATTAAATGGTGCGTGCCAAGCCCGTTGTGTTACCAAGTTTAATCTCATGCGTGAACCTTAATGAAAAATCCCTCAGGACGCTTCGAACTTACACATGTTAAAACCAGACCATAATTTATTTGGAATTGCGTTGGAAAGGTGGTGCGGGGCACATCTTGTGTGCATACAAATACGTGGGTCAAAACTATATTAACATAGACATAACCTTAATAGTTGTGGATTATACTTAAATAAAAACAGTAATGTTATTCTCTATTAAAGCCTTGTACCACCAACAAAGTAAATTCTCCTGACATTAAATACTGCTTGTGATGTTGGCCTTGTAAGTTGTGAAGGCGAATAAAATGCATAGATGTATGTATTCCGTTTCGCA